>PITA01006455.1:61631-100113 GCA_004023965.1 Spilogale gracilis | reverse complement strand
AGTCTTCCCTGCACAAAGCATCCTGAGTAATTGTTTTAAATTGTATATCAAACCGTATCATCCTCTTATTTGAAGCTTCCCCGGGGGCTTCATATCAAATGTAAACTAACCAACGAAACTAAAGTCATGATCATGGCCTATTGGACCCAACGTGCGTACCTCCCCTTGCTCACACTCTCAACCATTGCTAGTCTTCCCCTGCCAAGCTTTCCCTACATTTATGCTCTTCTCATTTCCCAGATGCTCTTCCCCTGTGTAGACAGAGCAGGCTTCTTCCTGACCTCGAGGGTACTACTCAGATGCTGCCACTTCAGGGAGGCCCTTCCTCACATCTGTGCAGCCCTATCTTCTTAGGTCATACTGCATGGTATTTACCACCATGGGAGGTTGTTTAATTAATTTATGTTGGTGTAGTTGTGTCTTCCCCTAGAAGATCATCTTCATGAGAGCAGAGATCTTGTCTTTTTATTTTCCATTGTGTTTCCAGTGCCTAGAAAGATAATTAGGACTTCACAGATACTTAATAAATACTTGTTGAACAAATGAATGAAATAATTATTTATTTTTATTAAAAAATCTTTTATTTTTATATTTAATTTAACTTAATATTTAATATTTAAATAATATTATTATTAAAATAATCACAGATTGAAGTTACCTAGGCATTTTAAGCCTAGTTTGTCTCATGAGGCTTCTAATGAGGCTTCTCATTCCTACAAACTAGGATTAAGTGAAATATAAACTAAGATTAAGTAATTACTGTGCTTAGTACAGTTCTTGGTATATAGTCAATACTCCATAAATATTACTGGTTATTGTTTTTGTTATTGTTGGGTTAGCATTATATATGTTTACGTCAACACAAGAGGAAGTGTTATTTGTCTTTTCATAGAGTGTAGAGTAGTATGTAGTTAAGTAAAATAAAGGTTGTATTTTAGCCTATAACATATCTGTGATAAGTTTTATAGACCATTATCAGAATCACTTAGCTTCCACACTCTTCCCTCCTCCTAGGAGAAGGGGTCTGATTTTCTTGGTGGAGAATAGACGTGCATTGCTTAAAATTTTTCCTTAGGTGATTATCAGCATTACCACACTCACTCAGAGAGAGGAAAAGACATGTGAGACACTAATATAATTTATCTAAGATCCAACAATTTCCAGATTTAAGGAGGCTTCCTAAAACCAGAAGGGCAAGATGGGCTGTCATTTGGAGGCATTCATTATCTACTGGAGGCCTGTGATACGGAGGTTTCCCAGTTGTTTGGGAGCCTGGAGAGCTGAAGGAGGCCTAGGCAGAGGATGGTACTGGCTTTTTAACACTGATTTAACAATTAGTGACCTAGATTTCCTTTGCTTGGATAACAGGAATGGTCCCCAGGTGGGACCTGAGAGACCAGCTGGGGGTATAGAGGGCACCAATAGAAGGGAAGTGAGCTAGAGGGGTCATGATCCAAGTTGGCATCTGGGCTCCTTTGATGTAAGAAACAGGATTAACTACAGATTGATAATGTATTGTGTAGGATATCACGTGCGTCTGGACATGGCGTCAGGAACATGGGGGGACTGCCTTCCTTTGGAGGGACAGCTGTTATAAAGGAAGTGATACAACCCTTGAGGACCCTGAGGCTGGAGAATCACTTTGGGAAGCAGATCTGCTCCATCCGTCCCTCAGTCTCTCTCTGACCCATCTCTGTCACCAAGCCTCCTATGATGTCTTAAGCATTTCTCTCTTGGGGCTGACTGTTCTCATAGATAGTTACGGGCTCTGGCCTTGGGCAACACAGAGGGGATCCTACAGTGATCATTGCTTAGCTCCAAAGATTTCATCAGATTACATATGAACATCAAGTGCCAAGATATTTGCTATCAGAGTATACTTACATTATGTCTGAGAAATAAAATATTGTATACTGTCTGTGTAGTTGTACATATATACATTCATAAATATATGTAACATTCAGTTAAATTTTGAAATTTTATATTCTATAGCCTGTCATTTTCATTAGGGGTATGCTCTAACAGGAATGTTCTTTTCTTTTTCTTTTAATGTTTTAGTGCTGCCAACTGTCCCTATTCAGAAATGAATTTGAATAAAGACCGAATTTTCCCAGACCGCTTAAGTGGTGAGATGCCTCCAGCTAGTCCATCATTTCCAAGAAATAAAAGGGCAGACACAAATGAAATCTCTTCATCTCCTGAAATCAGGTAATTAAAGTGATAATATTAGTGTTGTTTAGAAGTACTTTGGTTGAAAGAGGTTTTCTATCTCAGATGTTTTATGTTTCCTGATTATCTTTTCTTGGACATTATTGAAAATGCATTTGATTTTAATATAAAGGGATGATGGAGATCAGTAGTGGACTTAAAAAAACTAGGCAGAGGGCTTATAAAAGCCTATCTAAATGAGACAGGCTTTCTACTTACTTGTTCCTCTTTTAGTTGAACTTTTTTGATATTAGAAGTTTAGAAATTCCAGTCATTTTACTTCATGCTAGTTCAAGTTCATATTTCTGAATGAACTGGTCAATATCTATATAGAGCCATCCTTTAGGAAAAAGGTGTCAGATTTTTGTGAAAAATATACATTATTTTGTCTTCATGCTCATGCCAGGCACTTGCATATGTCTTATTTCTTTTAATTATTAAGATGTTAATTGCACTACATTTGACCCTTGAATGATATGGGGGTCAAGGGTACTCACACCCCTCCACACAGTGAAAATCCAAGTACAACTTTGAAGTTCCCTAAAACTTAACTACTAATAGCCTAATGTTGACTGAAAACCTTGCCGATAACATAAACAGTTGATTAACACATATTTTGTATGCTATAGGTATTGTAGATGATATTCTTATAATGCAGTAAGCTAGACAAAAGAAAATGTTATTAAAATCATAAAGAAGAGAAAACATATTTATAGTAGTATATATTTACTTATTGAAAAAGAAATCCGTGTATAAGTGGACCTGCTTAGTTCAGACCCGTGTTGTTCAAGGGTCAAGTATATAACCTCATTCAGTTTTGATTTCACTCATAGAGTTGAGTTGGAATGTTACACCCAGTGGATTGTTAAGGACTAGATTTTGTTTGATCTTTACATAAAAGGTCTGTCACTTTAGAGGATACCACTAAAAAAAAGAGATTAGTGGAAAGATATTCCTTAGTGCTTAGGTTTTGAGAGATTCTCTTATGTAATCTATCTATCTATCTATTTATTTATTTATTTATAATTTATTTATTCATTTGAGAGAGAGCATATGTGAATGAGAGCATGCACATGTATGTGAGCAGGGGGAGAGGCAGAAAGAGAGTCCCCAGCAGACTCCTCACTGGGTGAGGAGCCCACCTCAGGGGGATCCCATAACCCTGAGGTCATGACCCAAACAAAAATCAAGAGTTGGTCACTCAACCAACTGAGCCCCCCACCCAGGCACCCCTTCTATGAATATTTTAAAGACTACGACAACATAGTTCTCTATTTAAATATTTTTTAACTTCTATTCTTATGGACGAGCCAGGATTTGAATTAATAAATCTGATTCTAAATTCATAGCAGTGCCGTTGGAAATACTGGCATTTCAGGTCTCAACTATCCTTTTATAAAAAAAATGATGTTATCCTATGGATGGGGTGAGCTGTAACTTCTATGATTATTAACCACAGGAGGATGATTTTTTTTTTTTTAACCCAACCCAGCACTCCAAAATGAGGTCTTACCATGTGAGGAAATGTACTTTAAGACAAATGAAGTACTAATTCATATAGTAATAATTACAGATATAGAGTTCATTGACTCTGACTCACAACGTGGTAAGACTACCCAGTGTTTACACTTCAGAAGCCAAGGTACTGTTTAAAAGAGCCACAGAATACCCTGAAGAGCGGGCAGACTTATCTCACAGGCTTTTCACTCACCATTCAGGCTCCAGGCCAGTTCCTAGGGCCAGAGTTTCCTCACAACACAATCTCCTTGGGATGATTTCCTAGAGTCTTCCTTAACTCAAAATTTATGTTTAAAAAAAAAAAATGTAGTGGATTTGACCATCCTAGTCACCTGTCTTCTCTGAGATGCCATCATGGTTCTCCATGTAATCACCCGAGACTTAGGGAACAACCCCTCAGACATTTTTACTTTTCTGTATAACCTATAACACATGTTTCATATCTAAATAGTTTTCTGTGTCATAGATTTTTAGCCCATATTGTCTTTTGAGTCAGTGAATTCTGACCTGTCATTACTTTGTGTGAGTGAATACTTAACACTTCTTTGTATTAAGGTCAATTTCTTCAGATGATCTCCTTTCATTTGGTAAGTGAGTGTTTCATTATTCATGGTTTTAGAGACTTTGGATTTCTTCCTGCCTTCATCTTTCCAGATTTACTGTTTTTATCTTATTTTTTTTATAACTAAAAAATAATCTGGAAGATTTGATTAATTACATGCAAATGAAACATGAGATGATCAAAATGACCCCTCAGTTTTTAAGGTGAACATTTTTTCTCACTGTATTTTTACACAGAAGTATTTTTAAGAGATGATTGCAGACATTTTGATGTTCCAACCTAAATGCTTCATTAAGCATACTTGAAAAAACTGTGTTTCAAAATAACAGATTGATTTACCCTTTAAAAATTTTAATTTGTTCCTTAAAATTTTTGAAAATTGACTTTGGATTACTTTTTTCTACTGCAGGCAGTTACTGGTTCTCAAGCAGTCCCAATGGCACTGGGTATTTTGGATATAAATGATCAGGAGGAGGCAACATCCTAAATGCTAACAAATAAAAGAAAGGTTGTTAATGAAAAAGTGTGTCTTATGGCTTGAGGTTGGTTGATTTAGGGTAGAATGAACAGGGTAGAAGATGTCTGGTTTCTTTGCTCTAAGTGAATCTGTGTGAACATATCTAATTTTTTTTCATTTCATAAGTAAATATAAAATTGGGGGGTTGTTGATGTCTTTCACCTGGGCTTAGGAATGAATTAGTGAGCTATTATGCAAAGCTCCGAGAACAGTGACTAATAATAAACCCTCAGTAAATGTTAGTTTATATTAATGGGGCAAGAGGAATAGGTTACTTATTTGTTGCATGGCATTCTTTTATTCTGGCCCAACAAAGGAAAGCCTGGCTCGTTTCTTTAAATACAGCATTGAAGACAATTCTCACAATACCAGATTATGTTTTCTCTCCTTTCCCATATTCCTTGCATACTTGGATGGAATTTTTCATTCAGGCTGTAACACATTTTCCTTGCATCCTTTGTAATAATTTACTAAATTTGGTAACCAGACTCTACTGGGTTTTTTGGTTTTGTTTTAGTTTGTTTTGTAATGCACTTTAACACAGCAAGACAGTTTGCGCACCCCCCGCCAGAAGTGGACCCTGAGACAAAGGTTCAGTTGCAGGTGGTTTATTTGGGAGGTGAGGAAGACCTCAGTGGGGGAGTGAGGAAGTGAGCCTAGGAAGGGAAGACCACCAATGGAAGCTTTGTTGTCACACTGATTACCACTGTAGACCGCAGGGACGCAGTCCTGCTGCGACCACTGTGGGAGTTGGTGTGAAACACACATCTGGAAGTTTGCCCTCCACGGGGCTGAGGGAGCAGAGCTATTTAAACACCGGTTACCTTCCGTTACAGAGCGAGGCTGCCAGGGGAGGAAGCACACAGTAATTCCTGGGCACATCGTCCCTGCCGAGCAGCGAGCAGCCGAGCAGCCAGAGCCCAGGTTAATCCTTCAAAAAAGCAGAGCAAGGGAGACCAAGAAGCTGGCCACCCTGGCTAGAAGGGGACTGCTGTCCAGTGAACACGGGCCCAGCACTGGCCAGGGCTGCTCTGCCATCTCTCACTGCCCCCTCCTTCACCCATTTCAAATGCTGGAGGGTCACCAGGCATTGCTTTTGATTTGGAAGCTGACGTAGCCAGGCCAGATAAAGTAACAATGCAAGGAATGACCATGACCATTATTGTAAGGGCAAGTTCATAGGCCACCTGCTCAGGCTGGGTGTGGGGACAACTAACGTTCCACAGCAATAGCTCTTAGGCTTTGCATCAGATTCCCAGGGACCTTTCTAGAATTCAGATTTGGGGGCCTGGGCCAGGCCCACCAGAATCTTCCAGGCTAGAGCCTAAGGGTATGCATTTAAAAATTTGTTTGTCCCTCTTGACACTTGTAGTGATTTTCCATTACCCTTGAGATGAAGACCCTAAGTCTGAGCCTGGCCGGGAAGGTCTTGTGTTCTCTGGCCCCTGCCCAGCTCTGCCAGGCTGGTTTTTAAACTTAATGCTTTAACCATCATGATCCTCAGACATCCTTTGCACTCTGCCTAGAGCCTCCAGGCCTGCTGTCTCCTAGCTGGCCTCTCATTTTGCAGGCTTCAAGTTCTGCATCCTTTCCTCGGGGAAGCGTTATTTGATCTGCCAGAGTATAGTTTAGGTTCCTCATTACGTTCCTTCACAGCACACATCCCGATGCGGCTGTTTTGTACACGTACTTCTGAGTCTGTGTACTTTGCTTGACAGTAACTCCGTAAGGGTTGAGGCCACATCTTCTCTGAGACACCCCAACACAGAGCACACTACCCTGGTACCCAGTAAGGATGCAGGGTGACCTTGACTCATCCACCAGCCTTCAAAGGAGACAGATCAGTGATACAACCTAAGAGGCAATAGCTGTATAAACTTTTTGTTCTGGTAAAATAGCTACATTCTCAATGTTGTGAGATCTCCACACTGGCTATCTATTAAATGACTAGATAAATCCCCCCAAATACATACTGACACTCTTTTATAAATTTGGCAGTGCTTCCAAAAATGCTGTTGTTTTTAATTCCTGCCCCACATAGAAAATGATACCACAGAAGTGGCAACATTTATATGAATGAGGCTGCCTCTTATGAGCAGATGAGGGCACTTGTACCCAGGGACTCAGGGTACTCTGGCCGGTAAGCTCTGTCCCACATTTAGATGGCTTCCCCATGAGTCCTTTTGTAGGTGTGTTGAATATTTAGATCTGTTTTCCTGTAGCAGTATGTCAACCCCAATGGGATGGCTGGCTTATGAGTGAATTCCTAATATGTATTTAGATAGAAATGTGAGTCTGCAGTCCTTTTCCAGGTAGCCATTGATTCCACAGAATCACAGGAGTGTCTTTGTTGTGCCTCGTGTTTTCGGTGAGATATTTTCCTCACTGGGGAGAGCAGCAGCTCATCTCTGCCCTCACAGCACTCCTAGCTGCAAGATGGTGAGGCAGGGGATCTCCCAGTCCAATCGGTGGTGGACTTTTCCTGGGGCCTGGTAACCTTAAGTCTCTGCATATCTACCGCTGAGTAAAAGTATGTGTATATTTCCTCTGTGTCTTAATAAAGCTGGGCTTCAAACTTTGTTTTGCATCAGAATCATCAGATGTTTGTTAAAATGCAGCTTTCAAAGTACCATCTCCAGAGATGCTGATTCAGGAAATGTAAGGTGCATCCCAGTTCATTTTTAACAAGCGCCCCCAGGAGATGGATGCTGGGCTTTGAGAATTATTGTTCAATATAAAGACCCTTCTCTGGAGTAACGATTCACAGTGTGTTACCAGTTGGAGAACATCAGTATCTATCCCACATAGGCTCATTCTTGTGAAATCTATCCTACAGCTGCTTGTAATTGTGTTTCTAAATTAGGTGCTATCTTTATTAAAAATCACGGAATGCTTTCAGGTCCCATGTTGTTTAAGTCTGCTTAGACATAACCACAGAAACACAGTAAAGCATGTTTTAAATATCTGCTAAATGCTTGTTACCTTGCAAAGCAAATGCCCATTGCTAATCTAAGTCCAACGAAAAATTTCAGTCTGTTCAGCTCATTAGAGGCCATTAAAATGGCTTCTCAAGTTGTAGGACCAGTGTTTCTGCTCAGAATTACAGAGAGCAGTAGTAGGAATTGCAGCTATTAATCTGATTTATATTTCTAGGATGAATCCAGTTTGCCAGTCACACCAAAAGCTAATCTGTACACTTGAGGACGGCTCTGTTAAACAGATGGGAAAACAGGCTAACATAAATATGAAACTATAAGCATATAAAAATCTCTTTACTTTGCAGAACTGCAACATCAAAGAGAATAACATTAATTTAGAGTCAGAAGTTTTAAGATTACACATGCTAATTAAGAATCTTTCGGAACTTTGTTTTGCTTTCTGAGCCTCAGGGTTTGATGTTGACAATAGGAGAAAGTCCCTTTTGATGACTACAGGCATTACTTGGGCATAAAGCCTGTTTCCTCTCTCTGTCAACTGGCTGTGCCAGATAGGGATCAGGAGCAGTGCGAGTTTAAAAATATTCCAGCTCTTGGGAACCTGAGTCAAATCTATGCGGTTGTTTGTGTGTACCCGAGAGCTCAGTTTTAGTTAGAACACTTAACAGTTCTAGGGCACCTGGGTGGCTCAGTGGGTTAAAGCCTCTGCCTTCAGCTCAGGTCATGATCTCAGGGTCCTGGGATCGAGACCCACTTCAGGCTGTCTGCTCAGCAGGGAGCCTGCTTCCTCCTCTCTTTCTGCGTGCTTCTCTGCCTACTTGTGATCTCTCTGTCAACTAAATTAAAAACAACAACAGAAACAACCATGCACAGTTCTAATACAACCAAGGCAGCCAGGTGCATGGAAGTGGTAACTCTGTCGTATGGCTGTGATGTCATAGGCACAATAAAGTAACTGGGTCTTGTTTTATCCCCTGGAATAACACTCATTCCTGAGTCAGATGACTCTTTATATATAATGGAAAAGCAGTGACATCTCTTCACTTTTTTTCGACAACATGAAAGTATTGCGGTCTTGTTCTTCTTATAATATATGGTCTTTATTCCGCAACGTTCACCTCACTGGTTAGGGCTTTATGTTTTCTAAGAGGATTGATTAATTAATTGCTGAATTAGTTTTTCTGGAGTGTCTTTCCTTGGCATTTGATAATATCCAATATTGACTCATTATATTACTTTTCTTAACTAACATATGTTCCTCATGCTAAATGCTAATTTGATAGGCTTATTAATCAAAATGTTTTATTTTTAGTCATTAGATAAATAGTAAACCATGTTTCCCTCTCTTAGGCTATGTTTATGAAAACACGATTAAAACCACTGCTAAGGGCTCCTGGGTAGCTCAGTCAGTTAAACATCTGTCTCTTGATTTTGGCTCAGGTTGTGATCTTAGAGTTGTGATCTCAGGGCCCTGAGATCGAGCCCCGTGTTGGGGCCCCACGCTCAGTGGGGAGTCTACCTCTCTCTCTCCCTTTGCCCTCACATGCATGCGCTTGCATACTCTCTCTCTCCTTCCTCCTCTCTCTCTCTCTCTAAAATAAATAAATAAATATTTATAGACTGTTCAGATGTTAACCATAGACATAAGAGTGTTTTTTTCATAGACATAAAAGTTTTAATCCAACTGGTTTTATTTGCCATGTTTTCTGAATCCTTTTGAAGATGGCGACCTTCTTGTACTGAGACTGTGCGTACACACTGTCCTCTTCATTTGTAGGAGGCATTTGGAGACATTCAAGTAATCTTTTCTAATTCCTCTAAAGTATAAACCCTGAGATTCTCTTTCCTGGATTTTTTTTCCTGTGAGTGATCACATCCCAGAAATTTAGCAAAAAAAAAAAATTAAAAATTAAAAAAAAATGCTGGGGCCTACAAAAAAGACTTTTTCACCTTCAAAACAGAAATCCCTATTTTTTTTTACTATGGCCCTCACTATTGTTATGTGTCGCCTCTTGTTACTGGGGAGTACAGGTACTTTTCAGCTCTAACAGAACCCCTGTGTGACTAGAATAAGCGCTGCTGGAGAGACAGGGTGAAGTTATTTCAAGCTAAGCGCCAAACCAAGGTCCTGCTAGATTTCGAGGTATAACCGAAATCCCTGAATTGAAGCAAAATAATTATTTCACTTTTCTCCAATATTTTTTATTGTATGTTTTTATTTATTGTATGTTTTTAACATACTGGGGTTTGATGGAAGCATAATTGGCCAGGGATTGTTTGTAAAACAAACTTGAAGAAATATAGCTATTTGCATTCAGGCGTATCCTGTTACCATATGTATTTACCCTTCTGATGTTTGTTTTGCTAATAATTACGATAAAGCATATTTAAAATAAGATAGTAAGACATCTAAAGCACGATACGTAATTACAGAGAAAAAGACAATGCTGACTCACAAAGAATACTTTTTTGCACTTGACTGGATTCCACTGTCTTAATTAAAAGCCTGCAGAGTATTCTTAAGGTTTTGCTAAAGAAGTGTTGAAATAAATTGGTTCTTGAAAATCCTAAAATCTCAAGAGAAATCACTGTATTCCAGGTGCTTTTCTAGGCGTTTTTACCTACAGTAGCTCACTTAATCTGCACAGTGCCTTATGTGGGGCTAGGTGCCGTGACTCCATCGCCGTTCCCAAATGTGGAACCTCTCTTGGTCGCAGATTACACAGCTAGTCAACAGCACACCCAGATTAGAGCCCAGGCCATCTGGCTACAGTTCGGCTCATCATAACTTTTTCTAAAAGCTATTTTAAAACTTGAAAAAAACAGGTGACAGAGGATAATTTTATCCCAAAATATAAGTAATTCTTAAATAGTAGAAGCTGCCATTTATCGTGCTCCTGCTTCTGTGTCTGGCTGTGGGCAGCATTTTCTCTTCATTATTTTATTGAGTCCTCAAAATGCCTGTGAGGAAAAGGGTTTATTATCCTCGTTTTATAGATGATGCAGCTGGGAAGCAGGGAAGTTAAGTAACTGGCTGAAGATCATTTAGAACTAAGTAGCAGAGATGATGTTGGAAAGAAGTCTGTTCACTTCCAAATGTAACCACTCCATGTTCTGATTTTCTCACCCCGGCCCCATCAGCTGGTACCTACCTCCTTCCTGAATGAAATCGTTGGTACTGGAAAGTGTTGACCAGAGGAGAAAAAAGCTGTGTTTTTATGTTGAGCTAAATTGTGCTTCTAAAACACAACATCAGAATATTTAGTTGTCTTTTTTTTTTTTTAAGAGAATCTGTCGAGAAGCATATCTGATAATATTCTAGAGCATATTATAGAGTTATCACAGAGTTGGAGCATTCTGATATAAACATTTCTTGTCCTGTTATTGGAAGATCTGTGCAGCTAGAATAACTTTGTGCTTAGGAAATTGAAATCCTAGATCAAGGATTTCATTTCTGCACAGAGAAAGAGAGTAAAAATTAGCAATGAAACGCCTCATCTTGTAGGAGTTGCCCAAATGAGAACCAATTTTTATTTTGAATAAAATACAAAACAACTAAGAATGAGTCAGATTCTTCATGCTGAACTTATTGCTAGAAGGTGGGCGTACTGTATTCTGGAGAAATGCAAGGGTAAGAACCAGGCAATAATTGAATCTGATTATGAATTTTGGTGTCAGTAAGACCTGATGCTATACTTGCCCTACAAATTTGGCATTAACCTTTTTAAGTTTCAGTGGCCATAAGAACAGAATCTTCTTCCAGTAATTATCATGAAACATTGGACATATTAAGATCTCAGCCAGCCTTTGATGCATAGTATGTTCTTGTAACTCTTATTATTAACTGCTCCCAACTTTCTGGATGTGCTTAATTAGGATTCTGCTCACTTCAGTGGTTCTGTTCATCCATCTATTTTATAATGCTTGTTCTAATAGACTGCTCAGGTGACCCCACTGTCCCACCCTTCCAACTTTCTAGCTAAATGAAATACCATGTAGAACCCCCTAGGGGTTTAGTCACTTTTAATTTTAAGGAATTAGCAGAATCAATTTATTAATTGGAAATAAATATTCAGTAAACATTTCTTCTAGAGTCTTTATTTGAATTGTGCTTGGTAAAGATAAATATTCATGTTTGTATATTCCCAAGTTTATATGGGTTCAATTTAATGAAATATCGCAAGTTGCAGTAGGGAAATGGAAACTGAACATGCTTCTATAATGAAGCTACATAAATAATATAAGAACAGATGGCTTCCATTTTGCTTCTCTGGGCATGAATTACAGCAGATTCAGACCTGAAGAAACCTTTTGGGTCAGAGGTCTTATTTTCCTTTTCTATCTCCATTCTCTCCAAGAAAATGGTCCTTTTCTTAATATTTCATAAGATAAATCATTGACATTGTATTTGGACATAAGAATACAATAGAACTTTGCTCATATTTAAGTCTTATACCTTTATTTTAATAAAACTTATTTTAAAGGAACGTTGTGCTTTATTAAAATCACAAAACTGTAAAACTGTTATCAGTGCACAATTCTGATCATGAAAACGAAAATATTTGAAAAATTCTGAGACTTAATTTTAACCTTTGATCTCAGTTTATCTCTTTTTTCCTTTTAACTATTCATTAAAGCTTTTAGGAGATCTACGATAACTAATTAGGAATTTTTGTTTGACTCTGAAAAATTCCTATTTAAGTTATATCCCTGTAATATGTGTTATGTGACTTTTTTTCTACTGTCAAGATAGTTATGCACAAACAACTTTTTTCAGTGGTCACAATACTTACTGGGATAGACTTATGGACTCAAAGAATATTATTTCTAATTTAATATTAAACAAGTTCAGAAGATCACATAAGCTGGTTTTGACATAAGAAGCTGATTTTAGTGTGTTATAATTACCATGTATAACTTCAGCATCGTTTTACAGAGAAGACAGTTTTAAATTAATGTCAGTTTGGTTAATGTCCTTCTCCAATCATCAGTGACTTTCTTTTTTTTCCCATATTTTCATCTTTCCACATTTTATGGAATAAGAGCCTCCATAATCATTTAACTGATTACATTTGGAAGAAGATAAGTTTATATTTTGTATTAACAGTGATTCGTCCCCATTCTCAAATAAGCAAGTTTTCTTCATTTGTGATAAGTTCTTTTTTTAGCCTGAACTTATTAGCCAGACAGCACAGATCTCAATGAAATTTCACATGTGCCCGAGGAAAATGATCTTTCGAAGAAGTAGTAAACATGTATTTATGGCATACTTACCGTGTTTGAATTGTTGTGTTAAATTATTATCATTCAAATGGAAAATAAATTAGTGCCTATGTAATTAACACTACACGGCTTCTTTATATTTTGTTGGGATATTTGGTTTCAAATATGTTTGCTTTTTCCTTAAAACTAGCAGTTGAAGTGTGATCTGGATCTTTAGAAACTCAGGATATATTTATAAAGGTAACAAGGCATAAGAAACAGGACATCATAAATGCAGAGTATTATAAGGCACTGGAGTGTGTAAGCCAGGGATCATAACCTTGACCGTACCAGGAAATTGGAGAGTGGGATGTATTTTGAACTCTGGGAATGGAAAAATTAGGCTGAAAAATTTTTAAATACTTGAAATTTAGCTTTAAAGAAAATATAATTAGTCTGTGCTTGGTTCCCTTGAAATGCCATTTTTGTCCCTGACTTAAGGGTAAAACTCTGAATTAAGAGCATAATGATTCCAGCACATTTAAGAGCATTTCGGCTTGCTTAGATCAGGATCAGGTCATTCCTGGTCAAAAAGAGTTGGAATCAGTTCAGCCCACGCATCCGACTTGATTAAGCCAGGAAAAGCTTCCTAGAATTGAGTTTGATTCTCCTGGGCCAATCTCAGGCTCAAGCCCAAATCCCAGAGCCGAGTATAGTGTATATGCTACCTGATTAAATGGTTTGTACTTAGGAAAATATTTTCTTTCCTTAAATTGTAGTTTTACTGTACAGTACCAAGTAGAATTCTTTGTGAATACGTGTCCCAATTTGAAGTTGAGTTATTCAATAGCAACATTTTCCAGGATAGTTCACCTTAATAACATTCTTAGCTTTAAAAAATCTCCTTTCTGAACTGTAAATGAAGATTAGTAATGAGGAAAATGGGTGTTTATTAATGTTATCAGTAGGAGTTGCTTCTTCATAGAACTGGAAATCCTTTCTAACATTTTAGTGGTGTCATGTGTTTTTATTTTGTTTTGTCTCTTTTTGGTTCTTTAATGTTTCAAGTTTTAATTTAAATTCCAGGTAATTAACACACAGTGTTAGTTTCAGGAGTAGAATTCGGTGATTTATCACTTATCTACAGCAGTTGCTGGGATGCAGCGCTAAATCATCCTTTAAATATAGTGCATCTATTACAAAATATTGATACACCTGTTTTCCTCAGAGACCAGCATGCCGATGATGTCAAAGAGGACTTTGAAGAGAGGACAGAAGGTGAAATGAGGACGTCGCATGAAACCAGAGGTAACCATAATAATCTCATCTTATTGATGGATATTACTCTTAATACTCAACAATCAGAACTTGACTAGAATATAGCAGCCACTTCTGTATTAAAGAGAGACTTGATTTAGTTGGTTTATTCTGTTATCACAGGCTCTAAAAGTTGATTGTTCAGGATAAACATGTAGTTGACCGTGTGCATTATGATTTTGAACTGTGCAGGTCCACTCATTCACACGTTTTTTCCAATAAATACAGTAAAGTCCTATAAATGTATTTTTTCTTTCTTATGATTTTCTTAATAGCATTTTCTTTTCTCTAGCTCACTTTATGGTAAGAATACAGTATTTGATACATATAATGAGTGTTAACTGGTTAGGTTAACACTAAGGCTTTTTGCCAACAGTAGGGTATTAGTAGTTACATTGGGAGGGAATCAAACGTTATACAGATTTTCAAAAAAAAAATAGTTCTACGCAGATTTTTAACTGTACAGAAGTTGGTACCCCTAACCCTGGCATTGTTCAATGTCAACTATAGTATGTAATTCATAATGATATGGATTCATCTGTGACTTATATTTATAGTCTCTTCCACATATCTGTGCAATATTATATATAAAATTTGGGCAGCATTCTAATCGGTTCTTGTGATATATTTTCCATGGTATTGTTGATATCATTTGCTTCATATGTTTAAAACTCACCTGAGGGCTCCTGGGTGGCTCAGTGGGTTAAAGCCTCTGCCTTCGGCTCAGGTCATGATCTCAGGGTCCTGGATTGAGGCCCACATCAGGCTCTCTGCTCAGCAGGGAGCCTGCTTCCTCCTCTCTCTGCCTACTTGTGCTCTCTCGCTCTCTTACTCTCTCTCTCTGTCAAATAAATAAATAAAATGATCTTTAAAAAAAAAACTCACCTGAGAATGTGTATTGAAATCCAAATGGGATTAATATGGTCTTAGTCTAATACCACGGAATGAAAAGAAAATCATTTGAACAAATGTTTCAAGTTGTATTGGAGAAAGTAATCTGTCTTCCATCTTTGCTAAAAACACATTACAGTGGCTTAACTAAGTAATGAAGTCATAATGACTGTTAGTATAGATTGTATTTATAACTTACACATAATTATTATTTTTTTACGAGAACACGTTAGCCTGATTGGGATTTTAATGATTGTCCCTGAAGACTCTGCTTTTTCATGTATATTTTTTGCTTTAGGTTATCATTTAAGATCTGAGAACGGCACCTAGCGACTGTTTGCCTGCAGTGACCTGTTCCATGAGGAATGCTTTGATTTCCATATCTGATTTTTAGAAAGTAGTAATTTGTGATTATTTTAAAGGTTACGTTCTCTGCTGTCTTCAGCACGTTCTGTTGTGTTTAATTTAACACCACGTACGAACTCTACAGATGGCCAGAGTGTGAATCCCTGCTCTGCCACGTGCTTGCTCTGTGATTTTGGACATGTCACTGAACACCTCGCCGTGCTTCTGGGTCCTTATCTACCCGGAAGCATAATGACGTTAACTCCCTCCTAGGGTTGTCCTGGTGATGAAGTGCCTCTGTAACTTGTTTCAAAACAGTGCCTGGCACATAAGTGCTATGCAAACGTTTGATGATTTTAAATGTTTCTGGCCATTTAGAAAGGAAGAAAAACATTTATTTTGGGAGGGTTTTGTCATCGAGGTATATTGGACTCAGACAAACATCTGTCTTTCTTTGTGAATGGTGGTTAGGATCACAGCCTTCATTCTTCCCAGGGCTCCACCACTTACCAGCTGTGCAGCTTGCTCTGGGCTTCAGTTTCCTCCTGTGTAAGTTTAACGTAGTACCTGTAGGCGTGTCACTGGCTTATCATGAGGATTAAATACACCAGTGGCTGAAGTATTAGCTGGTGGGTGGTAATAGTAGAGTAGCAGTATTATGGAGGAAGTGTTTACTGCATGGAATTGTCTCATCGTCAGAAACTCCGATGGATGCAGGATAGAATCTTCTAGACTCTGAACGTTTTGAGGGAGTAATACTTTGGTAAACTTTTCAGTCTCTTCCTACCTTTGATCGGTTTAACTTTTTATTGGATTTGCTGAGTTGATTTTGATCATTTTTTTCTGGAAATGGTTTGGGAACATTATTCTCTGAATAGAGAATTTAGCTTGATTAACATATGATATGCATGCTGTTATGTCTTTGTCTTTTCAAACTTTGTATGTTTTTGTCCTGTTTTTCTTTATTTGAATTGCCTGAGTTTTTCTGTTTTATTCTCTCCGGAAACATTAGTAGGATTCATATATAACTCTTAATTATTGTTCTCACTTACAAAACCTGTAGTTCAATATGCATATATTATTTACTGTCTTATTTTTTATTAGTGAAAGAGAGAGAGCCTCATAAAATAAGTTGCTTTGAGAATTTTTGCACATATGTTCCCAAGTGAGATTTGACTATTAATATCTCATCCATTTTTAGCCTCTTAAAATGAATTTGATACTTTCCTTCATTATCTTAAGTTTTGAAACATTTTGTATAAAAGTTTCATAAGACTGATTTCATCTGTAATAAAATCATGCTATGATTGCCAGCTGGTCTTTAAACCTGGGAAACTTCTTTCAGTTACAGTTTTGGTTATCACTTGTGCTCTGTTCTCTCTGTTGAGTGGTAATAGCTATTATTCTTGAGTTAGAGCCAAGAGATTATATTTATATTCAAAATATTTAACAATTAGTTTGGCATCCAACTTTGCACAAGACAGTTAAAATTAACACTGGTCTTAGTACTGGAGGAGAGTTTGGGATGATCTCCACTGTACCAAGACTTACCCTTAATTTCTGGATCTTAGGAAGTACAGTCAAGGGCCTGGTTGGTGTGGGGGTGGTGGGAGTGTGATGGGGGAGGGAGGCTTGTACCAACCTATATGGAAGTATTTTAGGGGTTTTTTTGTTTTGTTTTTGTTGTTGTTGTTTTTGAGAGAAAGAGCAAGCATGCAGAGGAGGTGGGGAGCAAAGGGAGAGGGAAAGAGAATCTTTAAGCAGGCTCTGTAGCCAGCACAGAGCCCAGTGTGGGCAATCTCATGACGCTGAGATCATAACCTGAGCCTGTGTGTGTGTGTGTGTGTGTGTGTGTGTGTGTGTGTGTGTATAATATTTGATGTTCTAGGCATTGTTCTCATGTTGAGATATCTTACTTAGCTTCTTGCTCTGTCAGGTCTACTACTTCCTGCCTTTAACATGAATTTTAATAGCTGTGGTTTTTATTTCCCTTCACTTTCCCGCATTGGCTTGTTCTCTCTCTTAGCCTGCTTTTGTTTTGTCGAGGTCCTATCCCCTTGTACCTCGCTAAAATCATGAAACTCTTCTGTCAGTAAATCAATGTTCCTCTTCTAATGTTTTACAGAACTTTTTGTCAGAGGCCCTGTGGTGATTGTTTGCTATTTTAACATTTTTAAGTCCAGAGAATTTTTCCCAGGTCTTTTGTGAAGAACACTTACCCTCAGCACTCCCATTTTTTTGCTGGAAGAATTTCTCTTGCAGACTCGAGCCTGGAGGTCAAGTAGATACACTCCACTCTGGGTCCATGTTCTTGAGCCTAGTAAATGTTCACCAGGTATCATTCCCAATTCTATCCCTCCTGTGGTAGAAAGAGCCCTTCCCAAATCTAGCTGGCTGGGGGGGTGATGCAAAAGGAAAGCGCCTTACAGTTTGTGTATTATTTAGGAGAGAGGAGACTGAAAATAAGCCACCCTAAGTTTCTTTAAAATGCCAGTAGGATTTAAGACTCAGCAGGCCCATGAGAACTATTTTGTTTGGAGTCATGAAGCAAATTGAGATTTAAAAAAAAAAAAAAATTCCTCCTGAGAAAAACCTCCCCTCTCCCCATTTCTTTAGTTAATTCAGGCTAATTCCATGCAATATGTGCAATTCTGAGTGCCCTTTTTTATGATTCTCATCAGACAACTGAATTTGAACTTTGGGTAGTTTAACTGAATATAATTCATCACTTTTTCTCCTTTTTCTTCTTCCTTTTTTTTTTTAAACTTCTATCTTTTTTACCTTAAAAAAAAATAACTCTTTCTAGATTCTCATTTGAAAAGTCAGGCATGCTTTTTGCCTCCATAGCAATTGGTTTTTTTGTTTGTTTAGTTTTTTGTTTCGTTTCGGTTTTTTTGGTTATTAACCTTGAAATGATCCTCAAGTATCTTTCAGCCTGAGTTAAGTATCGTGGAGCTAATTTTATATCCATTCCTTGATGCTGTGAGCCATTTATCTTACCCAATCACTCTTATTGTTCATCTTTTTATATTTAGTCACCAGTTAGTAACTCCATTAAAAATTTTTTTTGGGGGGGGTTGACAGATGTATTCCTTTTCTTCTGACCTTGTTCTTTTCACATTAGGAGCATATTTTATAGAGTCATGGAATATTAGCCTGAAAGGGTATTGACTCCTTTTCATTTTTGCTTTTTATAGCCAATACACTCAGTGTTATGCCTTTCTTTCAAAATAAAAATAATTTTTCTCATTTGCTAAGTCATTACTATATGTCAGACACTGGGATACACATTTAAAAAATATATGTGATCCCTAAAACAGTCTTGTTACCTTGATTTCACCAAGATTGTAGGACTAGTCAGTGGCAGAGCATAAATTTGAATCCATATTTATCAGACTCCTAAACTCACCCTCTTGACCGTTACCCTCTCCTCTGTATTAGGAGGCAAAAGATCCAGGGTCCCTGTCTGAGTGGCTTTGGGCATGTCAGCCTTCTGCTTCCTCACCTTAGGGACAGTTACCTCCTAGCACTGTTTTGAAACTAAAATGAAGCAAGGCAGTTGAAGGTTTTTGTCTCACTTCTGTCTGCAGCTTAAAGGGCTAGAAATGAGTCAGAGGAGAGGTCAGTGCTAATTTACGCTGTTGACTTGTTGATTTAACATTCCAGACTTGGAAATAGGAACCCCACTCAGAGTGGGATCCGAGTCTGAATGTAGCAGAGAGGGAGTACTTCTCCTTTTCTCTAGGACGTGCCCTGTTTGGTCAGCCCACCATACAGTGGTTCCAGTGGGTCTTAAGGGAATGGTCCTGTAGGATGCAGATTCTCACACTCCATGGAGGTGAGGACATCTCTTTCTACTAGGAGACTTCATGGTTGGTTTAGACACTGTTCTCTCTACCGATCCTTTATTGTCTTGATTCCATGTGAAACATCTGAGGATATTTCTTTCAGAAATGACTTCTTACAAGGGTTAATCTTCCAGTTCACTGTTTCCTTCCCCAAGCCAAATCAGGAATTTTAATACCTGTGCTCTCAACCGGAATTGGCAGACCTGGTGAGCAAATTTGTAGTGGCAGGTTTCTGCTTTGGCTAACTACATTATTATTTATTGCACTTCATTTCAAGAAATCTGCAAGAATCTGTTGTATTGAGAAGCCTTTCACAGTTCCCGATATAGTGTCCATGCTGAGTAAATTCCACATGGTAAATCATAATCTTAAATAGGAGCCAGACCTCTGTTATCCATTCTCCAGGTATCAACCTAAGAAAAATAGTCCTCACTTGGTAATTGCCTCGCAGATGCAATGGGAATAAAACTATATGTATTTCCACCAAGTTACCTATCTTTTTTTTTTCTTTTTAAAGATTGTATTTATTTATTTGATAGAGAGAAACACAGCCAGAGAGGGAACACAAGCAGGGGGAGTGAGAGAGGGAGAAGCAGGCTTCCCGCCGAGCAGGGAGCCCAATGTGGGGCTCGATCCCAGGACTCCAGGATCATGACCTGAGCTGAAGGCAGTCGCTTAACCAACTGAGCCACCCAGGCGCCCCCCAAGTTACCTATCTTAACACCACTGCCACCTAACATTTTCTTGCTTCCGATATCAAGGAAGCCCAGAAATACATATCCCTCATAGTTCTAAAACAGTAAAAGTCAATTTCTAGACAAAGTATAAAGTTTCCTAATCATATTTGCTTTTGCAAGGATGAGTAAAAACTGGGCTTAGAAATCCTCCCCAGGCTATCCCGTGCCCAATGGTACAGAACTGACTAGCAGCGAAGAACCGGGGAAGCAGGAGATCAGAAGCCAAAGGGGAGGGGAAAAGGACTTTCGTAAATTTTCATTTCAGGGAACTTCAAAACATACAGAAAACTCCTGTAAAAGTGTTATTTTTCAGGCAGATAAATAGTTCGAGAGGAGGGCAGTAAGAAACATGACCCTAGTAAAACGATGGTGGCAGAAATGTCTTCTAGAACAAAGGCTTTGCTTTATGAAGCACACTGTACATTCAGACCTACTCTTCCTTACTCGTGGCACTGAGCCAGCTACTTGAGCCAAAGCCTGTTGCATTTATTTTAGTCTGATCACATGTTAAAAATAAAAACCTGGAGTCACATTTCTGTGCAATTCAAGGACTGAGATACACATTCACCCCCCTGAAGTTGTTTTCTCTGTTGTCTTGGAGAGGGATCGTAGCTAACACTGTTATTTTCTGAAGAGATGGGATGTTCTGTAGAGCAAAACTCTACTTTTGCCCCATTTATCAGAAAACACCACTGGGCCTCAGGACATCAGTCAGCATGATACAATGGGCAAAAGCAAGGAAAGTCTGAAGTGAAAGTTGCGAAGTTCATACTAGTTTTAGAATGATGTACCCGTCTAGGCCTGTTTATAACATCAGCTTCAAAGACAGGCAGAAGTCACCAGAAATATGGGAGCTTTAGGGGTTTTAGTCATTTCTTTAAAATGGCTCAGTTGTTTTTCTAAAGAATAGCGATGTTAGCAACATTAGATATGAACTGAATAAGACGGCTTTAGCAGGAAATAGAATGGGACTAGTGGCAAGAGTGGCAGGTGTTAATAGAATGGAAACATTTGTATCATGAATGTGTCACTTTGAAAAAGACTGGCACTCAGGTGGCAAGCTATCCAGAGGACAAGCCATAAAGTAGTCTCTATAGTTTCACTCTCCTGTACAACTGAAACTCTCACCTCTTCATACTAGCCTGCCTGGTGAAAGATTTTACAAATATCCTATTTCAAATAATTGCTAAACTCTTGGTAGTTTCTGAAATGAAGAAATGTTTTTAAGTTACCCCATATTTATGCTAAACAAAAACATCTTGAGCTCTGTGAGAAATTTAAAATGAATAAAAGAATAAAAACAGACTGCTACAGGCTTATATTTTTGGCTCATAATAGATATTCATTAGAACAGGATGAGAGCCTAAAACCTTATAATCAGTTATATGAGATTCATTGAATGAAATGGGGCAAGAGGTACCATGATGGATTTTTTTTTTAAGATTTTATTTATATATTTATTTGACAGAGATAGAGAAAACACAAGCAGGGGGAGTGGGAGAAGGAGAAGCAGGCCTCCCGCTGAGGAGGGAGCCTGATGGGGGTGCAGTCCCCAAACCCTGGGATCATGACCCGAGCTGAAGGCAGACACCCAATGACTGAGCCACCCAGGCACCCACCATGATGGATATTTTAAAAATATTTGAAGTATTGATGTGTTTCATGTGGAACAGATAGAGTTTTCTGCATGAGTTCCCTCGGGTGGAACCAGGACCAGTGCATGTTAACCCCAATAAGATAGATTTTGTTTTACCCTAATAATCACTTCTAAGTTACTTTCTAATATTCAGAGCATTTCAAAATTCAGAGTAGGCTAGTTTAAGAGAAAAATTATTAAAGAACCATAGTAGAAAATAGGAAATAAAATTTTAAGAAGCTGTGCCACTTAATAGCAACAGAAAACTTCAGGTACAGAGGAATAATTTTAACAAAGTATATATAAGACCTACACATGAAAATGACAAAAGATCGAAGAGAAATAGTAAAGATGTCCAAAAGAAATGGAGCTATATATCTTGTTCTTGGATTGGGGGACTGCATATTGTGAAGTTGTTATTTCTTGGAACCAAATCAGTCTATATCCAGTAGTAATCTCCATCTAAATCCTAGCATTTATTTTACAAGCTGGTTTTAAATTTTATGTGGAAATGCAAAGAGATAAGGATAGCCGTGGTAATCTTCGAGAACCAGATCACAGGTATCAGGACACTTACCAAGTGATGATAATTAAAACCTTGTAGGTCGGCGTAAAGACTGGTGGAACAGAATAGAAAATCTGGACACACATGTTTATGTTAAGGCAGCACTGGATGCAATACACTGGGGAAAGGATGGTCTTTTCAATAAATCATGTTTAGGGAGTTAGAACTCCATGTGGAAAAAAAGCATTAGGAATGTTGAGGTTTATATCACCCCATACGAAAATAAAGTTCAGATAGATTGTGAGATAAAACATGAAGTACTTAACGGAGAGACAGAGGAGACAACCATTAGGACCTTGAAGTAAGCAAGGATTTCTTCAATAGACCTGTAAGACTGTATCAAGAAAGTGAAAAGGAAGACAAGAGTGGGGACATTAATAAGACACATTTCCAACAAAGGATGCCTATCCAGGGTACATATAGATAACTTCTAGAAATCAGTAAGAAAAAGGCAGAATGACCCAGTGGGGAAAAATGGGCATAAAACAGCTTCACAAAAGAGGTCCCCATTTGGCCAATTAACTTGGGAAAAGATCGTCAGCTTCATTAGTCATCAAACGCAGTCATAACCATAATGTGCTACACACCAAATTAACCAAGATGGTTAAAATGGACAAGCTAGACGATACCACATGTCCTTGAGGATGTAAAGGGATTGTAACACTCTTATGCTATTAGTGGATGCATATTATGCAACTGTTTTGGAAAACTGGCAGAATTTGCTAAGGTTCAATGTACATGAACACGTAAGCTCAGAGTTTCACTATTCGTAGTATATACATGTGTTCAAGGAAAGACATGTGCAAGAATGCTCATGGCAGCACTGTTGGTAATAGCCAAACATTAAGAATAGCTCCGCTGTCCATTAATTCCAAATTAATTGTGGAATATTCGTAACAGTGAAAACCATACAGCAAAGAGCAGGCAAGCTTACAACCACTCACCCACATGAGTGGGTCTCACACACATGCTATTGAGGGGAAGAAGCCAAACACCTGAATATAATTCAGAGGCAGGGTAAAGAGCCCATGGTGTTGGAAGTCAGGAGAGGGGTCACCCTTGCCAGCTGGGGTGCAGCACAAGGAAGGCTGTCAGTGTGCTGCCATGTTATTTCTTGATCCTGGTGTTGGGTATGTGGGTGCGTTCAGTTTGTGAAACTTTTTTGAGCTGTACACTAATGACTTGTCTACTTTTCTATAAATTTTACTCTTCAAAGGACAAAAGCTTAGGGACGCCTGGATGGCTCAGTTGGTTAAGGGACTGCCTTCGGCTCAGGTCGTGATCCCAGAGACCCAGGATCGAGTCCCACATCGGGCTCCCTGCTCGGTGGGAGGTCTGCTTCTCCCTTTCTCACTCCCCCTGCTTGTGTTCCCTCTCTGGCTGTGTTTCTCTCTGTCAAATAAATAAAATCTTAAAAAAAAAAAAAAAAGGACAAAAGTTTAAAATATTCTTGGTGATACAAAATAGCTGAAGATTTTCTCAGAGATACAAAAGCCTAAACTAGGTAACCATTTGGCAAGATAGGTAGTGGAGTTGAAGTATTTGAATTATAACTGTGAGCTGGTGAAGGGATGGAGGAAAATAAATGTTAGGGGACGTGCCTTCTCATGGGCTTTGAGTAAGTAGTTTTCAGAAAACATTTATGTTCTAAAGGATCTTGAGATAATTATTGACAAGCTTTAGGGGTCCCAGTGACATAAAATCATTTGCTAAAAAATGGTAATTTTAGGAGAGTAGCAGTAAATAGGCTTGGGTTCAAAAGATCTGGCAGATAAATGGGATATTCTGTACCTCCAATTTTGATCTCCACCAATATAAGACTGACAAAAGCATTTGCCTTTCTGCGGTTTACTTTTATTGCAATAATTTCATATCCCTGTCAAGAAAAATTAAGGTGGCTGTTTAAAAAGGCAGTGTGATTGGTAAACAGAAATTGAAAGAAGAATCCTGGGCTGAGATAAAAGGAAAGAGCTTAGTAACACATGGTAACTAGAGGGGCTCGACTTGAGCACACAACTTGGCCTTTACCTATAAGGCATCCACAGCTGAGAGGGAAACGGGTTGTTTCTTACGGTGACCTTCAGTAATGAAAGAGGAGACTGTAATTATTCAGTGAATATAATGTTGAAAGGAAGCAGTGCTTTATCTAAGCAGCCCCCACCAACTCATTATTTGTGGGAGACACTTGGCATTTGGGGCTTTTTTTTTTTTTCTTTTTGTCAGAGTGTGATTTCCCGTTTGTTTCCATCAACCAGGTGCCCGGGAAGAACCTAGCGTACAGCAGGCCCAGCGTCGATCAGCTGTCTTTCTGTCCTTTAAGTCCCCGATCCCGTGTCTGCCCTTGCGCTGGGAGCAGCAGAGCAAACTTCTTCCCACCGTAGCCGGAATCCCTGCCAGTAAAGTCTCCAAATGGAGCACAGATGAGGTGTGTTTTATTTTCTTTGTCTGCCGGGGACCAGATAGAGCGGTACGTTCTTCAGGGATGGATACAGTGAATGCATGTGGGGTTTAGTCTTTTTTTCTGAAAGAGAAGAAATTGTTCCGAGAAAAACAATGGAAACGTATAGGTGAAATATTTTGAACCTGTAGCATTTAGATTCTGCCTTCTTTTTTAAACTGGAATTTTTATCTTATTTTTGACAGGTGTCAGAATTCATACAGAGCTTACCTGGGTGTGAAGAACATGGAAAAGTATTTAAAGATGAAGTAAGTATTCCACTAAATTGCTGTCTGTTACTTAATGGGATCAAAGCACTGAAATGCAATGAAATGGTGAAATATTTTGAATTGACAGGAGAGGGATGAGATGGATTGTGTCGAAATTGACACATTGGTATGGAATTGTCTAAAAGGCAGTATTAGTCATTTGTATAAAAATGTCTTTGTTTAAGATTAGGTGCAGAAATGTTTGTACCATTTTATGATACTCCGTAGCAGTAGCAGTAGATTGATTATCTTTTAAAAAGGGTTGGTGGTGTCTGGATGGCTCAGGGTTGAGTCAGTTGAGTATCCAACTCTTGATCTCAGCTCAGGTCTTGATCTGAGGGTGGTGGTTTCAGGCCCATGATGGAGCCTACTTAAACACACACATACACACACACCCCACACCACACACACACACACACCACACACAAAACTTAATAGCATGTATTTATATAGTTTATAGCACAGAGAGAAATAAGCAACATTTTATTTTTAATAATGTAAAATGAGTTGCCTTTATTTTCAAATATCATTTTAACAACACCGAATTTAAAATTCATTTAATGTTATAGTAAATATTACTGTTACTGCCAAAATAACTCCTTAGATCTTTTCCCTATCTCAGTAATGTTTATAATAACTGATATTCATTATAGTCTGCAGTTGGGAGATAATTATATTAGTTGTTTTCATCTGCCTGCCCAGAACTTCAGTATAAGAGATGATTAATAATGTTATGACTTATATTGAGCATTAGAACAACAACAAAAAGAAAAGTGGCTTTACCCACCTAGAAGTAACACTATTTGAGTACGGAGACTCTTCTCACTAGAGACCTTTAAAAATATGCCCCTTGCCAGTCAGCTCCTCCAAGTAGAACAGTCAATTATCAGTCCCAACTTGGCTACCAGAAGGTGGAGAGTAGACCAAGTAATCTCAGAAGGCTTTCTCCACATCTGCTGTCTGCAATTATAAGTATGTAAGTCTTTTTTTGCTTCTGTGTTTAGCCTCGGCAGCTAAGAATAGCACACTTCTAATTACGAGCCTTGCAAGAGTCTCAGGACAGCTAAGAATCCAAGCACTGGGCATCAGTGTCATTACACTAAGAGGTACCGTTAGGCTTTAGATGGATGCCCATTAAAACATTCAGGGATCTGATTTTTCAGCACCCTTTTTTCTCTGATGTATGTTCTTATTTCAAGAATGTTCTTTCTTCTATTTAGTTAATCTTTAACTGACAGCTCTTTATTCAGCTCTTGAGTTTCTTTCCTTAACTCCTAAATTCTGAGTGTCTTCGTGGACCACTGTCCATTAATTTTCAGTTGCTGAACAGATTTAGACACCTGCAGGGAGCAGTTCTTTCTTTGAAACAACAGTCATGTAGTTATTACCTGTGAAAATGATAAAACATTTTTTAAAATAAATTTATGGCACATCAATTTTATAATTCCTATTTTTGGTTCTGTTGATACCCAGACAATCTGTACGGATTTCCTTTGATACTTAGTTTAAGATTCAAGTTCAATTTCAAATATGATATTTCTTTGAATGCATTTCTCTTTATGGCCTATTATCTCTGGAAATGTTCCTCAGGTACCCGTATCCACAATGTCCTTCTCATGAGGAGTGAGACAGTGACTGTTGACTGTCCACATGAATCATTCACATATTCATTCATTCCTTTATTCATTCATCCTATAATTTCTTGTGAAATTCATATCTCACAACATTAGCAGGTGGTGGTTTTAAGGCCTAGAAGTAAAGCATAAAGCTAAAGTCTGGTAAGTCATCTCTGAGAAGCACAGTGTAGGCATTAGGATGGGCTGTTATTTGAACCATGCTTGACTTCACTTTCTCTTACACAATCCACATCTAATCTGTTGAGAATCCTACTGGGTGCAATTTAAAAACACGTAGGGATTCTGGCTGTTTCTTTACCTTCATCACCACTACTCTGGTCTGAGCCACTGTCATCTCCCATCTGGATTAATGCTGTGATCTCCTAAGCAGTCTCCTTCCTTCTGTTTTTACTCCTCTATAATCTATTCCCAGCCTAGCCAGGGGGACCCTGCTAAAAATGAGTGTAATCATGTCACTCTTCCATTCCTAGCCTTCAGTAGTAAATCAGAAGGAAAGCAAAAATCCTCACAAGGGCCTGCAGTCTGACACCCCATGGCCCAGAGAGAAGGGAGAACTTCAGTCCTTCCCCTGTGTGGAATATTCTTCCTCCAGATGTTCATGTGGCGCACTCCCTCTGCTCAGATGCACCTTCCCAGTCACCTATCCCTGTCCCTGCTGCCCCATCATCTCGCCATCCAGCTATCTTCTTCACGGCACGAATCACCTTTTTGAATGGATGACTGTTGATTCATTACTCATTAATTTGCTTATTTCTTATATTTTTTGCTCATAATCTGTCTTCCACTACTAGAATGTAAACTTCATCAGGAGTTTTGACTTCTTTCCTTGCTCCTTTTTGCCCGTATCGTATCTGTTTTATTCTCTGTTGGCTGTATGCACAGCCCCAAGAAGACTGTCTGGAATGTAATAGACGTCTAGTAAGTTTTTGTTGAGTGAACACGCTCATACCTTTACCCTCTGAGGAAGACATCCAAATAACATGTCACTGTGATTTGCAGAGTTAAAATACTGGGCAAAGAACCATGGGTGCAAAGTAATAGTAACAAAATGGAAGGCTAGAACACCCTGAGTTCCAAATCCTCCTTCGGAGTTTTGGGCCTTGAGCAGGATACTTCATCTCTGGAGTTAGACCAGTCTATATACATTACAAAAACAAACAAAAAAAACCCAAGCCCAATATCAGTGCAGTGATCACTGTTCTTAGAAAATATTTTCTCAAATTAAGTTTACTTCCTTCCAGTTGAGGTGTTAGGTGTGGTCCCACTTTGAAGCAGTCTGTGTGAAATATACTGGCCAGCACTGGTCTCAGGATGAATTCTTCTTTCCAGTGGAACCTTCGAAACACTCTCCCAAAACTTCACCTTCTCACCCCACTCCCAGCTTTAAGATTCCAGCCTTGCCATTCTGTCTCGGACTGTTTCTTTTCATCAGTCATCTGTCATATTAAATTCTTGTATAATCTCAGAAGGAGGCTCAATAGGGCCCAAGGTCATAATAAACAATTCCATCTTGGTAATGAGCTCCTTGGGAACCGGTATGTTGGTTGACATTTTCATTAATGACTTAAAAGACTTCTCTCGGACCATTTATCCCACTAAGGTCTGCCTTGGTCGAGGGAAGTGTTAAGAGGTCCACCTCTCTGCTTGGCCTCGATTGATCAGAGGACTGTCTTAGCATTAGTAAGTGAGACCAGAGCAAATGTTCCCCAAAAAACCATGGAACGTTTCACATACCTGCCACTGAACTTATCTTCATTTGGAAATTTACATTGGAGTATCTCTCCTTCCTAGTTTATGACAGTAGGATGTTTCCTTACTGAAAATCAGGAAACTTTCCAAATAATTATTACTCAGAGTTGCATAAGATGACCCTAGTTCTTACAGATTAAAAGGGTTTTCATGCTTCTTGTGTTTGTAGAGAAAAGAGGAAAATCTTAAACAGCTACTAGTTATATCAGCCTTTATTTGGTAAACCATTTTCAGAATTTAGAGTGGTATTGGTTTGCTAGGGCTGCCATGACAGAGAACCATAAACCAGTAGCTCTAACAGCAGAAATGTATTATCCTTCCAGTTCTGAGGTCTGGAAGTTTAAAGACGGCAAGCGGTTAAGGTGTTGGCAGGGCAGCTTCCTTCTGAGAGCAGAGGAAAAGATCTGTTCCAGCCCCCTCCCTGGCTCTTAGATGGTGTTCTATCTGTCTTCACATCATCTTCCCTCTACACGTCTCTCTCTGTGTCCACATTTCCTCTTGTTATCAGGACATCGGTCATCATCTTGGATCACCACACTCCATGATGATCTCATCTCACTGCACCGTATGATCTCATCCTAACCAACTACATCTGCAGTAACGCTGTTTCCAAATAAGTCACATGCTGACATTATTGGGGGTTAGGACTTCTACTTATGAATTTGGGACACAGTCAACTCAAAACAGTACACTGCTGTCAAGATTTCTAATGCTCTCTGAGGCAGAGAGCAAATGTGTGTTTTACATCTGTTTTAACTTTCTGTGTAAAATGGAAAAACTGAAAGAGAACCAAATTAATTTTTAATGTGGTGGAATACCCCCAAACCTGAAGATTTTACAAAAACACTGTTCCTTTGTTCTGTCCACTAAACCAGAAGAGCTGTATCGTTAAACCTCAGAGTTTCCTATTCTGTAGAAGCACAGAAATTTAATCTTAGAAGAGACCCGTAGAGAGGAAGGATGTTGTCGCAGTTACCACGTAGTATAGAACCAGCCTAGTCTGCAGTCCTTCACACCGTGTTTGCCACCTTCATCTCGTGTGTTTCCATCTACACTGTTGATTGCCCTTGTTAGTTACTACTCTTTCTGTCTGTGAAGAGTAACTGGCCACTCTAAAAATGAATGTTATTTATCACTTTTTTTTCATTGCAGAAAGCTAATTAAAAAAAAAAAAAGTTAGCATGCAGCTGACCCATTTGCCAGAATTCATTTGTTTATTTCCATAAACAGCTGTGTGCTTATTCTCTCTCGTTGGAAAATCTGCCATAATGGGAGCTGGAGCTAAGGCACCCCAGAGTTTCCAAATTCTTCTTGACTCATTGCCTAAGTCAGAGTCATTATGGGGAGAAACAGGCATCTTCCATTGTCCTGCAGGTTGATTTTTCAGAGGACTGAGTTTTTCCTCTGCTTCCAGTCCACATTTGGTCATTGTCGATAAGAAAGCTTCATTTATTGGGAAATGTCGGCACACAGGAGCTCCTGTCTGTGCCATTCTCGTGGTGCCTCGCAGAAGACAGCTGATAACTCAGCTTCGCCTATTTGCCACACCACCGCGTCTGACTGAGTGATAATCTTCTTTGTCTTTTCTTCCCATTTTAGCAAATTGATGGAGAAGCCTTTCTGCTTATGACCCAAACAGACATTGTTAAAATTATGAGCATTAAGTTGGGCCCTGCTCTCAAAATTTTCAATTCTATCCTGATGTTCAAAGCTGCAGAAAAGAACTCTCACAATGAACTTTGAAAATGGGGAATTTTGAAGACCATCAGCTTTCTGCTTTAAAGCTCATGTTTTATTCAAAGCACAAGGACAGTTATAACTCCTACGCAAGAAGTCTCCAAAACTCAAAAGAGCAATGCTATCAGATTATTTATATTCCTCAAGAGACAATATATACGAATCCTTATGAAAGTCCTTTGGCTTTTAACCAAGTACTGTCTAACAGCGGTCATCCTTTGGTTCTGTTCACTGAGCTAAATTTATCTTTGTACATCTTTTTGAGGCTTGGGGGTGGGGGGAGGGGACTTCATTAATTATTTATGGTAAGGGGGGGTCAGAGTAAGAACTTTTGGCATTTTGTAAACATTGTTGAATTCTCTTTCATGCACACTATTTCTTTTTCAGTACTTTCAGAAACCTTTTTATATATAATCCAACTTCAACTGAAACCAAATTAGTCAAAACCTGGCTGAGGTTCGCCAGTGGGACTGTTAGCTGTATTGTTCATTCTGTGCCATATTTTGAATTGCAAGATGATGCTAAGTGTAACTTTGCAAGTCATGATATTGCCTAACTGCTTGTCATAATTTGTTGGGGCTGGAAGGTGGGAAAAATTACTTTGAATCAGTGTTTTTACTTTTGCACGCATTATGAAATGTTAAACAAATTACTTTTCACCAGCATCTTTACTATAATTACCAAAAACATGTATATAAATAATGGAATTGAAAAATAAAATATATAAATAAATTAGGTGATGTATTTGAATGGCATCAATCTTCTACATTGTGGTGCCCTATGTATTTACAAGAGTCCAGTGGTATCGAAGGAGTATGAAGTTATATTGGGGGGGGGGGATGTTTGTAAGGATCTTGAACTATTTGTGAGATGATCTTGAGCTTCTCTCTAATTGCCAATGAAGTAACTGGGTGCTTTTCAGAGCTGAAGGGGTCATTCTGTTGATGGAAACATTAATCCATAAAGAGCTCTGTTCCAGATCTTCTTCCAAAGCCAGAGGTTTTCTTCAGGTTGACTGAAGAGAGAGTGTATGGATTTTAACAAAAAGGTAGGCTGTGAGGGAGTAACAGCAGTCAACACAAAGATTCTAAATGCTCAGAGGTCCAGAGGGAAACTTCCCAAAGCAATTATTCGCAAACCTCCATTTTGGAAAGATTCCTTTCTCTGTAGAATGGTCCACCTAAGTTTTATAAATGTACAGATGCACTTTAAATGAAAGCCCTCGATTACCTAGAAACAGCGAGCAGCAGTGTTTCTTTCGAGAATGCCTTTCCAACATGAAAGGTAAATTGTCAGTCTTGGATGTAATGTTTACTAGGATGGGCCATTTATTTGAGAGCTATTTTAAGAGTAGCAAGTAAGTTTGTAGCATGCTGTCTGAATTCTGGGGCAAGTTCCACCTCTCTCCTTAGTTGCCCTCATTTTTTCGGATGTAGGACTTCCTTTGATGTCCCCCGTTGGGAGTCTATTAGTAGTCTTTTCCATTTATCATAATTCAGAAGGGCCATGGCATCTGCAATGTCCCTTTCATTTCTTTGCATGAATCTGCTTAAATAAGCTTTTTGTTGTCAGGGTTTTTTTTCTTTTTTATGTTCAGAATTTGTACATTCAAGTTGCACTTGTTATATCTGACATGAATGAAATAAAATCTTAATTGCAGATACTTTTTTTACATACGTATGATTTTTTTAGAAAGCTTGTCAAACAGGCAAGTGAGAGCAGGAGCCATGCCCAAAGATTTGGGCATTACTTCGCTATGTAGTGAATCTGCAGGATTCAAAACTGTCAAACTGTGTCCCAGGTGATGCGAAGAACAGCAACAAATAAGTAAAAAAGTAAATAAGTAGAGACATTTTTTAAAAATTACAAACATTGTGTAAGCCAAATGGCACCATCTGCAGGTTGGAATATAACCAAAGGCTGCCATTTTGCAACTTCTACATTCGGTAGACTCAGACTCCAAAGAAAATAGAGTTATGTTAGTCAACAGTAGGAGTATTTACCCAGTGGCAGGGCCATGCTGGGTGCTGGGAACAGATGCACCATGGAAAGAGACAATAAAGCTTTAGTGAATGTGCCCTCACGGTCAGCTCATGTCTGCCGTGTTTAAAGCCAAACCTGCAGGGTTCCTGCAGCTTCAACCCCTCTATCTTCCCCAGCCTATGGGAACAAAGAGAGGCTTTTACTGGCCTTTAGCCACAGAGACTGTGTACTTCCTAAGGAAAGGAATCTGTAAGAATTTAGGAAATTCATTTGGGAGAGGAAGAATAAGATTATGGAACTAAAAAAAAATGGGGGCATGCTGGGGAAATGGAAGTTTTTAAGGAACTAAAGCCACATTCTAGTGAAAGGGAAGACTAGAAATCTTATAATTAGGGACTAGTTTCGGTGAAATTGACACATACCGATCGGGTACTCTGTCCATTCTCACTGAAGCAGTTAGTGAATAGTCCTCGCAGAGGTGGGCAGCTGATCGAAATTTCATTTTCTAGCTCACTGACTTAAGCATTTTAAAGAATAGTACTTACAGAGAAAAGGGAATGAGAGTAAATATTTCCAGAGGTGTATGTCATACAAATATTTTTCAATAATTCATATGAACCACTTTCTTCTTAAACTTTAAGAAAATTAATTTGATGCAGTTACCCTCAAAATGCTCATGACATTGTGCTGGAAGTATTAGCATACTTAAGTCTCTTCAGTCTCTAATTCAATCTGTTCTGTCAAAACTGATAGGTTATGTTGAAACAGTGATGATGATCATCAAAGAACACCTCAAAACTGTAATGTTGTCATGTATCCTCATAAAATACTTGAAAAGAGTGCATCGAGTCTTGTCAAATCTAAGAAGTCCATATGTACCGTCTTTAGGAGCAGAACAAATGGAATTACAGCATGGGACTCTGAGCTGGGTGGGTGAGGAACCAGGACCTGGACTTCAGAGACAGACAAGAGAGCAAGTGTAGGAAGGGGCCAAGCCAAACACTAGAAACTGGTGCCCAGAAGGCTCTGGAAGGGAAAAGACAGGGACATATTACAGACCGAGCAAACCCGAGCAGCAGCCGGGGCACCCAACGTTAATACCTGACATCAAAACCAGGGAAAAGGAGAAACGGTGTGAGGAGACAATGGGGCCATCACTGTGTGTCAAGGGAGGGAAATAGTGGAAGACTACACAGGTCACAGATGATCAGAACCTGTGCCCACGAGATCAGCTAGCAGTGAGGAGACTTCAGGAGTGAAGCAGCCTTTGTTCTCAACAAATGCGGTTGAAGGAAACCAAAATGCCTGGGACCAGGTGGGTCAGCTGGAGGTAAGAGAACTGGGGAATGTCTGCATTTTCTTAAAATGTTCAAGGCCAAAGTGTTTCCAAGCCATATTCAGACCAAAGAGGCAGCCCACAGGCCACAAATATACAGCTCCTGGGCATTAAGTCTTCTGAGGGTGGGTATGTTGGGCCAAGTGTGAGGTGTCATACCCTAATCAAAAGATTTAAGTGTATCTGACATGGAGGGTCTTTGAAAAACTAAAGCACCCTTGAAAGTGTAGCTTGCAGGGGTGAAGGGTGCCTGGGTGACAGAGTCAGTTAAGCACCCAACTCTAGGTTTCAGCTCAGGTTGGGATCTCAGGGTGCTGAGATCAAGCCCTGCATTGGGCTCCACGCTCAGCACAGAGTCTGCTTGAGATTTTTTTTCCTTCTCCCTCTGCCTCTTCCCCTTGTGTGCATGTGTACTTTTATCTCCCTCTCTCTCAAAATAAATAAATCTTTAAAAAAAGAAAGTGTAGCTTGGGCCACTGAATTTCTTAGAACTCCAACAGCTCTTTAACATAGTATTTTATTACAGAATCTCACAAAGAATTTTCAGTATCTAAGCATAAAGATAGAAGGTACGGAAATTCTCATTTGCATCTTTGAGACAAGTTCCGAACACCTACCTCTACTATAACACTAAGTCAAAACAATTTTTTTAAATAAAATTTTAACTATCCCGGAGATCAATTCTGATGCAATATGTGGCATGCCATTAAGTAACTGGGTGTTGAAATCCTCCTTCCTTTTCCTTTTCTTTGAGAGAAGAAAAATAGGGACTGTGCATATCAAAAATCAGCATCTTTAGGAAGTTGAGGGTTTGGGACAGTCTTCTTGGACACTCAATTCCAAACACATGGAAGGCAGCAATGAGAGCAGCCAAGGCTGTAGTACAGTCGTCCACCTTTGTGAGCTTCTCTTTTTCTAAATACAAAGAAAATTCACAGACATCGACATTGAAAGGGTTCTTGACTTCTAACACGGGTGTGGAAACTTGCACCTGAAAAAATAGATAATAGACTCACCATTCTGTGATGTGGATAATAGCTAAATAATAAAAGGTGCCTCGATTTAACCATGATATCACAGTAAATGAGCTTGTTGTAGTGCTGCATATTTGTAAATATGACAAAACCATACTTCAAAATAGACTACCACTCTGTTTTCAAATAAATTATCATATGAAGATGTGAAATGTCAAACCCAGTGATCACTGACATACTGCATACCTTCTGATTCACAATGACAAAAAGGCTGGGATCATCCCCAAAAACATCTGGTAGGAGCAAACATGCAGCTGTCATCTTCATATCTGCCAAAACAGACATGCTTAAAGTCCAAGTAAACATAAGGTTTTGCCAACTATAAGCAAAAGCCAGTCTTAAAACATGGCTTTCTTTTTTCTAGTCATTGCTTCTACAGAGAAAAAAACAGTCTTATTGAAGCAGTGTTTCGCAACCGTTTAATCAACATTGCCTTCTAATAAACATCCAGATCTCATGTTCTGCCCTCCAGGTCATGGCCAGGAGAAAATAAGAGTCCTGTACTCTCTGTCCATCAGCCATGAAGATTTTAGCATGCTTTGCCTTGTGATTTATATTATGACACTAACAGGTAACTAGTTCCCCTAAATATAATTTTATAGTATCAAGTGTACGTTTAATTCTATACCTCAACTGGCCCTAGTTGAGAATTCTTTTTTCATCCTGCATGTTGTTTCACTGAATTACTTATTTCTAAAACAACTTTTCTAATTATCCCGAAATATACAGAAAACTAAGACCAGATTGCCCCACCCCCAGGTTTACTAACGTTTCAACATGTCTTCATCTGTGTGCTGTTTCATTTTTTCTTGCAATGCAATATTGATTGGATTGTCCATCACTGAAAAAGAAGTCAGTATATTTTCTGAATAGGATTCCAAAATGTGCTTTATTTTCTTATAAATATCTGTTCTTGTAAGAAGTTGGAATTCTCTGAACATCTAGGAGAAAGAAGAAAAAGATCACAAGAAAAGCTGATGTATAGCATATAAGGGAATAAATAACGTTTTAGGATTATGTTAAGCTTTGAATGCTAGTTTAAAATAAATACAAGATATTTAAGTAGCTTTAGTGGAGAAGTGAAGGCTTAAAGACGGAGGAGGAAAAAAGAATGAAAGCCTGAAATGAATAGGATAAATAAGATAAATAATGGACACAGCAAACTTCTATATCCATATAATTAAAACTTTGCATAGACCAACTAAATGAGGGTTCTAACTATATAACTATATATGCATATTTTGGCTATTTGCTTACCAGCTAGGGTTCTAGGACCTTGTATATCTTTAGGTGGTATGCAACAAGACACAAAATAAAAAAACTGTTAGATTTTAGGACGCAATCCTTTAAAAATACCTAACCATAGCATTTTAAAGGGAAAGAGGAGAGCTTTAGAGAAAAAACTAAGTGATAAGAAACAAGTGTAGGAGATCTGATTACAAAGTAAAAGCAAAACCAGTTTACATGTATGGGAACCGCTTTACTCAAAACCACCTTTTCCTGCCACTGCCCAAGTTCTCCCCCTCTGAGAATTCCACCACCACTACAGCCTCCCCATTTTTTTTAATTAAACACTTTTAAAATATAAATTCACTTTATTACATACAATTATTATTGGTTTCACTGGCAGGTCTGTGATTCATCAGTCTTATATCATACCCAGTGATCATTATATCACATGCCATCCTAATGTCCGTCACCCAGTTCCCCATCACCCCCCCCTCAGGAACCATCAGTCTGTTTCCTATGACTAAGAGTATCTTATGGTTTGTATTCCTCTCTCTTTTCATCTTGTTTTATTTTTTCCTCTCTTCCTCAATGATCCTGTTTTGTTTCTAAAATTCCATTTATCTGTGAGATCGTATGATAATTGTCTTTCACTGATTGACTCATTTCACTTAACCTAATATCCTTTTATCCTTTAGTTCCATCCATGTCATTGCAAATGGCAAGATTTCAATTTTTTAATGTCTGTGTAATATTCCAGTGTGTGTGTGTGTGCATGTGTGTATGTGTGTATGTGTGTGTATACACACCCCACATCTTCTTTATCCATTCATCTGTTGACATTTGGGCTCTTTCCATAGTTTGGCTATTGTAGACATTGCTGCTATAAACTTTCAGGTGCACGTGCCCCTTCTGTTCACTTCATGTGGGTCTTTGGGGTAAATACCCAGGAGTGCAATTGCTGGGTCATAGGGTAGCTCTACTTTCAACTTTTTGAGGAACCTCCATACTGTTTACCAGAGTGGCTGCACCAGCCGGCATTCCCACCAACCATGTAGGAGGGTTCCCCTTCCTCCACACCCTCACCATCATGTCATTTCCTGACTTTTTAATTCTGACTAGTAAGGTGGTAACTCATTGTGGTTTTGATTTGAATTCCCTGATGTCTAGTGATATGGAACGGGTCTCATCATTTCTTGAACATTTTGCTAGATCATCAGTTGCCCAAAAATTAGGTCCAAAAGTAGTTAACAGAAAACTGGAATGCACATTCTCATAAAGGCATGGTGGCTCTCTTATTAGGCAACCTTCAGTGGACCACTTATCTAGGATGGTGGGGAACATGGTAAGTCCAGTGAATTTCATGTATCATCACTGTGGGGCATCTCAACAGAGATGTGGGAGATATAGATACAGATATTTCAAACTGAAATTCAATTTGATAATAACATTTACTGAAATGAAAACATCACTGAATAAGGAAATGCATGTGAGAAATACAAAGAAAAGTTTCATGAACTTGAAGATAGAGCAATAGAAATTAATCTGAATAACAATAACAAAAAAGAGGATTAAGATTAGTAAACTGTAGTACAAAACCTGGAGTGTGGAGAAAGGAGCTTGTCTGTGGCTGATGATTCATCGCCATGGCTATTTGAGGTTTGGGGAAGGTGGCACAAATAAGTAAATACATTGAGGTTAATGGGTGCCAATGGGTGCTGTAAAAGAGTCACAATGTATAGAAAAAAGATCAGTTAGAATAAACACTCTGGTTTGGGTTGGTCCTGAAGGTATAAATATGACCTTATGGTTTTTAATACTTGTGTATGGATATATGAGCAGAGACAGATTTTGTGTGTGTATGTGTGTGTGTGTGCACATGGACCTATACGAAGGTATACATCCTGGCTTTGTTATGTGAAAAATCGTAGAGCAATAACACCTCTGTAGCAATGAGCATACCTAGGGCTGAAGTCTTAGTTTCTAAATATCATTCTCATTTTCTGTTCAAAGAATGTGTGTGTGTTTTTTTTTATTGTTACGTAAATTTTTTTTCCCAGTGTTCCAAGATTCATTCCCCATTCCCCACATCCAGTGCTCTATGCAATAGGTGCCCTCAGTACCCACCACCAGGCTCTCCCATCCCCTCACCCCCCTCCCTCCAAGTCCCTCACTTGGTTTCTGTGTCCAAAGTCTCTGTTGTTTCATTTCTCTCCCTGGATTACCCTACTTCCCATTTACTTTCCTTCTCCTACTGTCCTCTATATTACCCCTTATGTACCTCGAGTAAGTGAAACCATGTGATACATGACTTACTCTACTTGGCTTATTTCACTCAGCATAATCTCTTCCAATCCAGTCCATGTTGCTACAAAAGTTGGATATTCATCCTTTCTGATGGAGGCATAGTATTCCATTGTATATATGTACCACATCTTCTTTATCCATTCATCTGTTGATGGGCACCTTGACTCTTTCCACAGTTTGGTGATTGTGGCCATTGCTGCAATGAACTGCCGCAGACCTGCAGCCTGATCACTCATATGGGCTCCCTCTGCAAGGCATGGAGCCCATGATCTTCCCTCAAAGTGAGGGAGCTCTGCAAAGTTGCAGTCATCGACACCAGAAGATATCTGTTTCCATTATTCCTTGTCTGTTCAACTATTATAATTTCTTTGACACTATTTCCTCTAACTTCACTTATAATCAAGTAATGCTTTCTCTTGCTCTTAGTTTTGAATCCTCTTATGCCAATCCTTATAAAGATTAATAATTGCAGGATTGTGGGGGC
>PITA01006455.1:0-61531 GCA_004023965.1 Spilogale gracilis | reverse complement strand
TCTTAGATATTGCAACCTCCTGTTTGTGTGACCATTCACTCACTTCCCTATGCTGGGGGGAAGTAAAACGTTCTAATAAGATAAGGATTTGCAGAAACCATCTGTTGCTCAGGACATGCCTGCCTGTGATCATCAGTCTATAGGTTAGGATATAATTGGCACATCCTGCTTTATTGTATGGACCCTTCAAAGAAATAGGCACATCCCGTTTCATTATATGAGACCCTCAAAGGCACAAGGCCCATCCTGTTTTTGTAGAGACCCTCAAGATATGTCCTGTTTTTGTAAAGACCCTCAAAACACCATTGTCACTCAAGATATGTCCTGTTTTTACAAAGACCCTCGAAAAACACTATTGTTACTATTGTCACTCAAGATTGATGATCCAGCACTTAAAAAAAGCTCTTTGATAATATGGTTTTCATCTGAAAAAAAAAAATGTAACATTCTGCTACACTGAGAACAGTGTTTTCAGGAGATGCCTACATGAAGTTTGGTCTCCTCATTTTCGCCGACTCCTTCCTCACTCTCGGACCCTAACTGTTGCTGGGGCTGGCTCCCGGCAATGAACATTGGGGTACAAATGGCCCTTCTTTTCACCAAATCTGTATCTTTGGGGTAAATGCTCAGCAGTGCGATTGCAGGGTCATAAGGTAGCTCTATTTTTAATTTTTTAAGGAATCTCCACATTGTTTTCCAAAGCGGCTGCACCAACTTGCATTCCCACCAACAGTGTAAGAGATTCCCCTTTCTCCACAGCCTCTCCAACACTTGTTGTTTTCTGTCTTGTTAATTTTGGCTACTCTGACTGGTGTAAGGTGGTATCTTAGAGTGGTTTTGATTTGAATTTCCCTGATAGCTAGTGACGCTGAGCATTTTTTCATGTATCTGTTAGCCATTTGTCTATCTTCTATGGAGAAGTGCCTCTTCATGTCTCTTGCCCATTTTTTGGTGTGTTCATCTTCTTTTTGGATGTTGAGTTTGAGTAGTTCTTTATAGATCTTGGATACCAGCCCTTTGTCTGTAGTGTCATTTGCAAATATCTTCTTCCATTCTGTGGGTTGCCTCTTTGTTTGTTGACTGTTTCCTTTGCTGTACAGAAGCTTTTTATTTTGATGAAGTCCCAGAGGTTCATTTTCGCTTTTGTCTCCTTTGCCTTTGGAGACGTGTCTTGAAAGAAGTTGCTGTAGCCGATGTCAAAGAGGTTACTGCCTATGTTCTTTTCCAGGATTTTGATGGATTCCTGCCTCACCTTGAGGTCTTTCATCCATTTCAAGTTTGCCTTTGTGTGTGCTGTAAGAGAATGGTCTAGTTTCATTCTTCTATATGTAGCTGTCCAATTTCCCAGCACCATTTATTGAAGAGACTGTCTTTTTTCACCTGGATATTTTTTCCTGCTTTGTCAAAGATGATTTGACCATAGATTTGTGGGTCCATATCTGGACTCTTCACTCCATTCTATTGGTCTATTTCTCTGTTTTTGTGCCAGTACCATACTGTCTTGGTAATCACAGCTTTGTAATAAAGCCTGAAGTAAGGTAATGAGATGCCCCCAGCTTTGCTTTTGTTCTTCAGCAATTCTTTAGCAATTTGGGGTCTTTTTTGGCTCCATGTAAATTTTAGGACTGTTTGTTCCAACGTTTTGAAGAATGTTGGTGGAATTTTGATCAGAATGGCATTGAAAGTATAGATTGCTCTAGGCAGTATAGACATTTTGACAATGTTTATTCTTCTGATCAATGAGCATGGAATGCTCTTCCATCTTTTTGTGTCTTCTTCAATTTCTTTCATGAGTGTTTTGTAGTTCCTCGAGTACAGATCCTTGACTTCATTGGTTAGGTTTATTCCTAAGTATCTTATAGTTTTTGGTGTTATAGTAAATGGAATCGATTCTCTGATTTCCCTTTCTATTTTTTCATTGTTAGTGTATAAGAATGCAACTGATTTCTGTGCATTGATTTTGTATCCTGCCACATTACCAAATTGTTGTATGAGTTCTAGTAGTTTGGGGGTAGTCTTTTGGGTTTTCCACATAGAGTACCATGTCATCTGTAAAGAGAGAGAGAGTTTGACTTCCTCTTTGCCAAGCTTGATACCTTTTATTTCTTTCTGTTGTCTGATTGCTGTTGCTAGGACTTCTAATACTATGTTGAACAGTAGTGGTGAGAGTGGGCATCCTTGTCTTGTTCCTGATCTCAGAGGAAAGGCTGTCAGTTTTTCCCCATTGAAGATGATATTTGCTGTGGGTTTTTCGTAGATAAATTTTATGAGGTTGAGAAAAGTTCCCTCTATCCCTATACTTTGAAGAGTTTTGGTCAGAAACGGGTGTTGTATTTTGTCAAATGCCTTTTCTGCATCAATTAAGAGTACCATCTGGTCTTCTCTCTTCTCTTATTGATATTTTTCTATCATGTTGATTGTTTTGTGAGTGTTGAACCACCCTTGTATCCCTGGGATAAAACCCACCTGGTCATGGTGGATATTGTTTTTAATGTATTGTTGGATCCTGTTGTCAAGGATCTTGTTGAGAATCTTGGCATCCGTATTCATCAGCGATATTGGTCTGAAGTTCTCCTTTTTGATGGGGTCTCTGTCTGGTTTGGGGATTAAAGTAATGCTGGCTTCATAGAAAGAGTCTGGAAGTTTTCCTTCCGTTTCTATTTTTTGAAAGAGCTTCAGGAGAAGAGGTGTTATTTCTTCTTTGAATGTTTGGTAGAATTCCCCAGGGAATCCGTCTGGTCCTGGACTCTTGTTTTTGGGGAGGTTTTTGATCACTGCTTCAATCTCGTTACTAGATATAGGTCTATTCAAATTGTCAGTGTCTTCCCGTTTCAGTCTTGGAAGTTTATAGGTCTAGGAATGTATCCGTCTCTTCTGGATTGTTAAACATATTGGCATATAATTGTTGATAGTAATTTTTGATGATTGTTTCTATTTCCTTGGTGTTAGTCATGATCTCTCCCCGTTCATACATAATTTTATTAATTTGGGTCTTCTGCCTTTTCTTTTAGATTAGTTTGGCCAATGGTTTATTGATCTTATTGATTCTTTCAAAGAACCAGCTTCTAGTTTCGTTGATGCGTTCTACTGTATCTCTAGTTTCTGATTCATTCATCTCTGCTCTAATCCTTATTATTTCCCGTGGTTGGTTTAATTTGTTGTTGATTTTCCAGTTCTTTAAGGTGTAATGCGAGTTGATATATTCAGGATTTTTCAATTTTTTTGAGTGAGACTTGGATGGCTATGAATTTCCCCCTTAGGAGTGCCTTTACTGTATCCCATAGGTTTTGGATTGATGTATCTTCCAATTGGTTTCCATGAAGTGTTTCAGTTCTTCTTTGATTTCTTGGTTGATCCACAGATTCTTGAGCAGGATCATCTTTAGCTTCCAAGTGTTTGATTTTCTCCTGAACTTTTTATGGTGATTGAGTTCCAGGTTCATGGCATTGTGGTCAGAGAATATGCAGGGAATAATTTCAATCTTCTGGTATCGGTTGAGCCCTGATTTGTGACCTAGTATGTGGTCTCTTCTGGAGAAAGTTCCATGTGCACTCGAGAAGAATGGGTATTTTGCTGTTTTAGGGTGGAATGTTCTGAATATATCTATGAGATCCATCTGGTCCAATGTGTCATTCAAGGCTCTTGATTCTTTCTTGATTTTCTGTTTAGATGATCTGTCCATTGCTGAAAAGTGGTGTGTTGAGATCCCCTACAATTAATGTATTCATATCAATATGATTCTTTATTTTGTTTAACAGTTGGCTTATGTAGTTGGCTGCTCCCATGTTGGGGGCATAAATATTTACAATTGTTAGATCTTCTTGATGTATAGACCCTTTAAGAATGATGTAGTGTCCTTCTATGTCTCTGACTACAGTCTTTAGATTAAAATCCAATTTGTCTGATATGAGAATTGCTACTCCGGCTTTCTTTTGGGGTCCATTGGCATGAAAGATGGTCCTCCGTCCCCTCACTTTCAATCTGGAAGTGTCTTTAGACTCACGATGAGTCTCTTGTAAACAGCATATGGATGGGTCCTGTCGTTTTATCCAGTCTGCAACTCTGTGTCTTTTTAATGGAGCATTTAGGCCATTCACATTGAGAGTGATTATTGATAGATACATTTGTATTGACATTATGTTGCCTGTGAAGTTCATGTTTCTATAGATTACCTCTGTGAATTTCTGTTCTGTGCCACTCTTGGGTTCGTTTCTCTTTTATAGAACCCCTCTTAGTATTTCTTGTAGCGCTGGCTTGGTGTTTGCATAATCTTTTAGACTTTGGCGGTCCTGGAAGCTTTTTATTTCTCCTTCCATTCTGAAAGTCAACCTTGCTGGATACATTATCCTTGGTTGCATATTTTTGTCATGTAATTTCCTGAATATGTCTTGCCAGCCTTTTCTGGCTTGCCAGGTTTCTGTGGAAAGGACTGACGTTATTCTGATGGTCCTCCCTCTATACGTAAGGGATCGCTTTCTCCTAGCTTCCCTTAAGACATATTCTTTGGTTTTATGATTCGCAAATTTCACAATTATGTGCCTGGAGGTTTTTCTGGCCTCATTGATCTTGGGGGATGTCCTCTCTGCTTCTAGGACATGAACATCTGTTTCATTCCCCATATTTGGGAAGTTTTCATCCATGATTTGTTCAACAGTATCTTTTAGGCTTCTCTCTCTCTCAGCTCCTTCGAGGATTCCAATAATTCTGATATTGGAGCGTTTCATGGCATCATTTATTCCCCTTATTCTGTTTTTATGGGATTTTAGCTGTTTGCTCCAAGACTTCTCTTGCTCCTCCTTCTTAATCCATCTGTCTTCTAAATCACTGATACGATCTTCAGTTTCACTTACTCTAGCTGTTAGCATATTTAAATTAGATTGCATCTCATCAATAGCCTTTCTAACCTCAGCTTTCACTTCTATTATTATGGCTTCCATTTTGAGACTAATGTTCTTTTCCAAATTAGCCATTGCTTGGATGATTGCTGCCCTGAATTCCATTTCTGTCATATTGTTTATGTTCATTTCCAGTAATTCTGTGACCGGGGTTGCAGTCTCAGGGTTCTTCTTCTGTTGGATGTTCCTCCTCCGAGTCATTGTGGCAAGGAGTGGTTGAGGGGGTGTATAGCTAAATATATCAGCCACTATCTAGGTGGGTTGGTCACTGGAAGGTTTTGGAGCAACCAGAATTCACGACTGAAAAGGAAGGAGAAAGAAAAAAGAAAACGGAAGAAAGGAAGCAAGAAAAGAAACCCCTGCCAGAGTGGGGCCCATTGGTAGGATTTATATGGTACAAAACTACTACAGGGTAAAGAAAAGGGCTATCAAGGGTAAATGAAAAGATCAAAAAGCAAAACCCAACCTGGATGACCCCCAAGACCAGTATTTATATAATCCAAAAGCAAGAAGAATTACACAGAAACACTGACAGACTAGAGTGGGAAGGTGAGGGCAGACACTCCTTGTGGGGAAGGAATGTGTTTCAGATGCTCCCGAGTTTGTCTTGTTATTATTGTTGGAGAAGCCCACTTTCTAAAGATATAGCGAGATTAGAACTGGTTGTATATAGGGGTAGTATTGAATAAGAACGTAGGATTACCTTGAAGCTTATAACTATATGTATATGTGAAAGAGAAAATAAAGGAAAGAAGAGAGAAGAAAGCAAAAACGGATAAACAGGGAAACAAGAGGCAACAATAACAACAGAAAATACGGGAATGTGTTTGAAAAAATTTCAAGGTAAAAAATTGTTATGGAGTGTTGTATTGAGTATCACATTGTGATAAAAAGTGGGTTAAATATTAAAAGAACAAAAACCGTGAGAATGCATTTTTAAGTTTAAAATAGAAACTTTAAAAGTAAAAATAGAAAAAAGTTAAAAAAGCAAATAAGGTGGAAACTGTATCAATAAAGTGTATAGCTTTTGGGTCAGTACCAGGAGTTTAATAAATTGTCTTTCCCCACAATGTTGGGGTTTTATAGTTTGGGTGTTCTCCTCCTGTGCTTCTGGCTTGCCTTCTTGGGGCGGGGCCTGCCGCACTGTTTTCAGTCCCTACTACCTGGGCTCCATCTCTCCACCCCCTTGCTAGAGACTGGTCTCCATGGTAACCAGGTTGTCAGGGTACAGTTCTCTGGTGGGGGTGGTTGTTCTTTTACGGCCTTTTTCAGCTGTGGAGGAAGTCAGGTCGGAGCAAGATGTCTGCACCCAGACCTCCTTCCCAGAGAGAGCCTCTACACAGAGAGAGGCCCTGTACCGCCTCCCGGTTGGCAGCCTGTCACAGCTGGGCAGGCGCAGACGCTGGATTGATTTCTGTCCACGTCCACGCTTGTCGTTTCACTTCCGCACCTCGAAACCGCAACTGATTTTGTGTCGCGGGACCTTGTCTGTGCCCCGGGACCTGCGGCCCCGCAGGTCCCATGCAAGTCTGCAAAACTGCCTTCCCTGGAGGGTCCGTGCCTGGCCCATGGGGTGGAGAGAAGTGGGAGAGAAAAGCAGTAGAGGAAAGGGGGAAAAAAAAAAAAAGAAAGAAAGAGAGCGGCAGAAAAATAGACTCCGCGCCACTGGTTTCGCTGACTTCCTTTGTGCCACACAGGGCGCTCTTTCTTTCTGCGAGTCCCTGTTCTTCCGGCTTCAGCGGTGGAAAGATAGACTCTGCACCGCCGGCCTCTCCGAGTTCCCTCGAGGCGCAGGGCACTTCCTCTCCCTGGGGATCCCCATCTCCCTGCTGCAGTGGTGGAAAAACAGACTCGTGCCACTGGTTTCGCTGAGTTCCTTTGGACTGCACAGGGCACTCTCTCCCCCTGCGGATCCCCGTCTCCCTACTGCAGTGGCGGAAAAACAGACTCCGGGCCACTGCCTCTGCTGTGTTCCTGGTTCTGCCTGGCCCCAAATCAGACCGTACACAGAGCACTTTCATGCTGGGGTATTTGTTTTCAATGGTTCCACTCTACAGGCTTCCTCCCGATGCCCCTGTCTCTGGGGGTAAGCCTCCGGTCACTCTCACTTGTTTCTACCTTTTTGCTGATGGTCCTTGTCTCCCGTGGTGATCCAGAAGCGTGAAATATCACATTTCAGGCTGATTCCTGGGTGCTCACAGTGTTCCTGTAGTGTTTTTTTACAGGAATTGAGCTCACTTCAGGGGATTCCCCGAAATGCGGTCACTTGGCCTTCTGCCATCTTGAGCCCTCCAAAGAATGTGTTTTGGGGGGAGAAGGGTGATGAATGAAGGTGGTGTTGAAGGATCCATGTAAACTCTGGTCCAGTGTCCCACGCTGGCTGCCTCTCTTCAGCTACACCTGTGCCCACAAGCTCTCTAGGCTCATAGGGCTTCACAACAGTAGTAGCAACAAGTGGTGAGAGTAGTTTGGAGCAGGGGCAGCTGTCCTGCTGTAGGGATTGTTTGTTAGCTGGGTGTTTTAAGTAAGGTCAAGCTTGCTTTTATTTTAGGAAGCACATAGGGATTTTATAAGTTGTGAATCCCAGCTGCGTACACAAGGTTTAGTTACAGAGGTACTTCCTGAAGAAAGCTGAAACGTTCAACTCTTTTGTTTAAACAATAGATAGACTATTCATTAAGTAGCACAGTCATTACAAAAACCATATCCCACACCACATTTTGGATATAAGGGATGAAATGCCTGAGGGAATGGGGAAAAAAGAGACTTAAGACATGGAAGACACAGTCTTAGGTCTAAAGTCTGTTCACCACCCCCAACTCACACTTATTCTTTTCTGTGGTTCCTTGAAAGGCTGCTGAAGCATAGCTTATCTCTTTGAATCACTAAACTTGTGCCGGCCACACTCCCATGAAGACCCCTAAGGCTGCAATATCAGCGTCCAGACAGCCTCACCAACTGCTATGGTCTGAATGTTTATGTCCCCCCAAAATTCCTATGTTAAACCTAATGCCCAATGTGATGGAATTAATAGGTGGGAACTTTGAGAGGGGATGGGTTATGAGGCTAGACCCTTCATGAATGGGATCCCTGCCTTATCAAAGAGACCCCAGGCAGCTATGTTGCCCCTTCAGCCATGTGAAGTGAGAGCTAGAGAGTGTCATTCATGAACCAGAAAAAGGAGACCATCAGACACCAGACCTGCCAGAGTCTTGATCTTGGACTTCTCCACCCCCAGAACTATTGAGGAATAAATTTCTGTTATTTATAAGCCACACAGTCTATGGTAGTTTCGTTACAGCAATCCAGACAAAGACACCAACCATTCACTAACTTATAGAGCATTAAAAAAATCAATATTTCATTTATATTGCATGCACAATATTGTGCAAGGCACTTGGAGAACTACTAACATGGATAAATATGCTCCTTACAGTTACAGAATTTATAGGCTATCAGTTTGACAAGGTTTCGCCTCAAAACAATATATTGTAGGTATGTCAATCTGGCGTACTCTTCTAACAGCCAAAGCGTCCTGGCTCTTACTGTTCCAAGCAACCCAAAGATGAAGAGAAAGCAAGTAATAGCTAAGGTAGTGTTGCTGAAAGACAAATAGATAAAATAATCCACGTGTAGCACCAAAATGTGCCTCCTGCATAGTAAGCACTCAGATGTTTGCTATCAACGTGATTATGAAAATAAAATACACAGGCAAGTTCTTTTTCATTTTGTGGAGGGAGAATAACATGGAAAACTTTATTTTCAAAATAGTTGATTGCACCCACAGAATTCTTCCATGAAATGTGTTCCCAGGTAAAAACTTTGATGAATCTTTCATTATGTACCACAGCTAACATTATTTAAAATTGTAATAGGACCCTTTAATGGCCACCATAAGTAAATGGAAGGGTATTTGATTTACCTATTCAATTTTATATATTTTGAGAGCACTTTATGAAGTTATTTGGGATCATAAAGGAAATAGATTTGAGTAATGCTGCACACTAACAGTTTCTTAGTAAACTATCTTGATTGCCTAAATGCATGCAAAGGGAAAATGTTTCACGCTGTCAAAACACCCCTAAATAAGGGCGCCTGGGTGGCTCAGTCATTAAGCCACTGCCTTTGGCTCGGGTCATGATCCTGGAGTACCAGGATCAAGCTCCGCACTGGGCTCCCTGCTCAGCGGGAGGCCTGCTTCTCCCTCTCTCATGTCCCCTGCTTGTGTTCCCTCTCTCGCTGTGTTTCTCTCTGTCAAATAAATAAATAAAATCTTAAAAAAAAAAACAAAAAACTTAAATAATGGTCCCCCCAGCCTCCCTGATATGTTCAGTGACAGGGAAATCTTTAAATCTGAAGGCAGGCAGTGCATGTTATTAAAATATGCTTCCAGAAATTCTTACCAAATGGCCCTAGTTGTAGCCTGTGGAGCCTCACACTCTCTACTGAGATTCACACCAACCATTTGCTACATTGTGCTGTTACACTCCAAAAGAAAAGAAAAAAACTCAAGTTGGATATTAAAATCAGAGAATATTATAAAAGAATAAAGATACCTGATAAGGGCACTTCAAGAAAGGAAACATTTTAAGAATGTCCTTGAGTGGTGTTCTGCTGCCAATCAACTTTCTTCTTATTTCCAAAGTCTGACTCATCCTCTTATCAATTTCTTTCCAGTCCTTTTCTGTTTTTATATATTCTTGCTGGAACCAGTTAATATGTTCATCTGTCTCAGAATCTAAACAAACAGTTTCTTCCTGCAAAATATTTTTGAAATATCAGTATGTTTCATTTTTCAACTGGCAGTTTAACACTTCATGCGAACTTGAATCATAGGCTGTTATTGCAGACTTTTAATGGACTCCTGAGGTGAATGTTACCATATGTGATTACACTTGGCCTTGACTGTGGTTGACAAATGGAAAGTCTTTAACAAATCAGATAGTTCATTTCTTACTATCATTACTTACAATCTGTTCTCCTGAGAGATGTAAGAGTTACTTCATTTTCTACATACCCTTTTAGTGGAAACCTAGATTATTATCTAGAAGGTTCACACTTAACAGGAATGTTTTTTATTTCTACTCATTTAAATATTAAATGAGATAAAGAGGTTTTATTTTTTTTTTTTTTTTTTTAAAAGATTTTATTTATTTATTCGACAGAGAGAAATACAGCCAGAGAGGGAACACAAGCAGGGGGAGTGAGAGAGGGAGAAGCAGGCTTCCCGCTGAGCAGGGAGCCCGATGTGGGGCTCGATCCCAGGTCTCCGGGATCATGACCTGAGCCGAAGGCAGTCGCCCAACCAACTGAGCCACCCAGGCGCCCTGATAAAGAGGTTTTAAATTAAGGTTTTAAGTTAAATAAATTTGTTATTGCTACTGTTTGTATTTTTCCTTTTTAAATGTCTATTTGTAGCTGCACTACCATGCCATAAAATCCAAATTCAAAATAATAACAATGGGTATATCATGACACTAAATCATCAAAGTTAAATTATATTTATTATCTATAATATATATATTTACTATAAATTTCTGTACATTGGGTGGGGTGGATGGCTAGGAAATACCTCATATACCCTTACTAAAAATCCAAGATGATCAGTTTGAGTAGCCAAAAAAAGTGTTTTGAGAAAAATCTGTTGAGGGGCAATCAGACAACAAAAAGAAATAAAAATCAACTGAATCAACAAAGAAGATGTCAAACTTCCACTATTCGCAGATGACATGATACTCTATGTAGGTAATCTGAAAGACTCCACCAAAAAATTGCTAGAACTAATATATGAATTCAGCAAAGTTGCAGGACATAAAATCAACATACAGAAATCTGTTGCATTTCTATATACCAATAATGAAGCAGCAGAAAAAGAAATCAGGGAATTGATACCATTTGCAATTGCACCATTAACAATAAGATACGTAGGACTAAACCTAATCAAAGAGGTAAAGGTCCATACTCTGAAACCTTAGAACACTTATGAAGGGAATTGGAGAGGACACAAAGAAGTGGAAAAATAGTCCATGCTCATAGATTGAAAGAACAAACATTGTTAAAATGTCTATACTACCCAAATCAATCTATGCATTTAATGCAATCCTTATCAAAATACCACCAGCATTTTTCGCAGAACTAGAACAAATAATCACAAAATTTGTAAGACCCTGAATAGCTAAAGCAATCCTGAAAAAGTAAAACAAAGCTAGAGGCATCATGATTCTGGATCTCAAGCTATATTACAAAGCTGCAGTCATCAAGACAGTATGGTACTGGCACAAAAACAGACAAATAGATAAAATGGAACAGAATAGAAAACCCAGAAATGGGCCCATAACTATATGGTCCACTAATCTTTGACAAAGTGGGAAGAATATCCAATGGAAAAAAGACAATCTTTCAACAAATGGTCTTGGGAAACCTAGACAGCAACATGCAGAAGAATGAAACTGGACCACTTCTTTACATCACACACAAAAATAAATTCAAAATGGATGAAAGACCTAAATGTGAGATAGGAAACTATCAAAATCCAAGAGGACAACATAGGCAACATATGACCTCTGCCATAGCAATTTGGACCTCTGCTATCCCAATCTTGACCTCTACCATAGCAACTCTGACCTCTGCCATAGCAGCTTCTTACTGGACATGCTGTCAGAGTCAAAGGAAACACAAACAAAAATGAACTATTTGGACTTTATCACAGTAAAAAGTTTCTGCCCAGTGAAGGAAACAATGTTCTTACATAGGGCTTTTCAAGAACATAAGAGAGCTCCAAGTAGACCTAGTTTCTATGAACATAGGATGGCTGGCAGGACAGACCAAATGAACAAATCTCTAGTAAAAGGATAACTTATCAAACAGATTAAAAAGAAATCCCTATACTTTTACATAAGTTTAATTAGAAAATAGGTTTTCCACAAGGAATATGCCAAAACTTGAAAGTTTTATAGACAAATTCTACTAAACTTTCAAAACAGAGTGTTCCAAATTTATGCAAATTACATCAGGAAGTCAAGGGGGAAGAAAAAAGGAATTCTATGAAGGATTCCAACCCATTCTATGACTCCCCAAACCTGAAAGAACACTATAAGAGGAAAATTACAAGTCGATCTCATTCCCATGAACAAAATTATAAATATTGAGAACAAGGAACAACTCACTTAGGCTTATTCCAGAAACACAGCAATGATCTGACATTAATAAAGGAACCATAGTAAACTAAGGGAAGTATGATTGACTTATCCACTACATTTCACATACTTTTCATACTGAATCTGAATTTTTTTAAAAGATTTTTTTATTGTAGAGAGACAGCATGAGCAGAGGGAACAGGCAGAGAGGGAGAGACAAAGAGAGAAAGAGAAGCAGAGAGAGAAAGAGAAACTGACTCCCTGCTGAACATGGAGCCCATCCCCCATGCAGGGCCCACAACACAACTGAACTGTGTCTGGGTGAATCCCAGAGACAATATATTGAGTGAGAAAAAAGAAGTCATCATACATACTGAGTATCATTGCTTAAGCTGCAAAAACAAGCAAAACTAAATAATATAAGACACCTTGCATATGTGGCAAATTCATATGTTTCAAAAACAGGTGAATGAGAAACATAAAATTCAGAGACAGGGCAGTGGTGTCAGAAAAGCAGATGATGGGAGAGGAGAGAGAAAAATGAGCAGACACAAAGGTATGGACAGTGTTCTGATTTTAAAGATGAATGTTGGGCTCACAGTGTTTATTTTGTCTCATAAATTATATATATGCAATATATGTTCTTTTTTAAGTCTCAAATATATATAATGAGAAGTTCTTCAAAAAAAGAAAAAAATCTTTATTTTTAAAAAGGGATTGTTCATAATTATAAACAGCTTTTATTTTATTGTACTGTAGTAGTTCTAAAATTGGTAATATTGACATTTATAGACAAGTATACACATAATGAATGGCTTCCCCTAACACCCCCACCCAATTCATGAAATGTCACAGAAAGCAGAGTTTCCGGAAAGCTCCTATCTGATTGGACCAACATAATGTCAGAAGGTTGTGTCTTAGATTGAAGTACCATATTCAAAGAACTAGCAGGCTGCATCAGAATTTCAAATTCTCACCTTTTAATGATTCATGTATCGTTAGAGCCAGAAGGAACTTAGACATTGTCTGGCCTGTGCTTCTCACTTTACTGATGAGCAATCTGAGGCTTTCAAAGGAGAAATGACTTTCTCAAGCATGGCGATGGCCAAGTCTCAGTGTAGCCCCACCTTCTCTAAAGATGGATGGCCTTGTTCCAACAGGCGGTTTCCTTAGCAGTACACATTGACAAGAGGGAATCAGGGGATGAGAGAAGTCTGGATTTGACTGACCAGCAGCAGATAGGTGGCCGCTAGGTGTCTGTCTGAGTAGGTAAACATGCTCAAGAAGTAATGGAAAGAAGAAGGTGTGAAGCAGGGAACAGATCACACGTAGCCAAGGGATCCCAATGAATGGACACGCTGAAGGGAAGTGCAGGAGACATCTGTGGGATCCTTGGCTTCAAAAGAATCAGAATAAATGAACCAGAACATTAACTTGAGTTAGATCCAAACTGGATAAAAAAATGAGCTTATGCCACACCAACTTGACCACAAGAGAGTGGGCCCTCGGCTCCCACACCGCGGTGCCCTACAGCTCCAGGGCACTTGGGTACAGGAGCAGAGAGCATGGTATTTGAGCCGACAGCTGGAGCAGAAATAAGAACACTATTTCTAAGTAAAATCTGGACAGAAAATTGAGACTACTTTTGAAGTGGTAAGACACAGCATAGTTCAAAATGGTTGCAACTCTTTTTCACACCGAGATGAGTAAAAACTCATCTTGACTTTTTTACGAAGCCCAATGTTGCTCGGCACCCTACAATCTGAGTAAGTCTACAAAGAAAGTGTCTTGTTGTGGCAATTTAACAATTCTTATGTGTATGTCCATAAAAATCTACTTTAAAGGCATGATGGAAAGGGTCTGTACCTGAGACTCAGAGACTGTGGTTCTGAACATCGTCAGCAGAGCGATGGTCGTGCCCCCTGCCAACCACGCTATTTTCCGAGTGTCATCTCACCTTCTAATTCCTATAAGGGTGTGTTTCTCAGAGTCACCCGGTCTGGTAGCCACAGGAGGCCACTGAGTGCTTCAACTGTGGCTAGTCCAAACTGAGATGAAGGCTTTGAAAACACTGACTTTCAGGGGCCTGGGTGGCTCAGTGGGTTAAAGCCTCTGCTTTCGGCTCAGGTCATGATCTCAGGGTCCTGGCATCAAGGCCTGCATCGGGCTCTCTGCTCAGCAGGGAGCCTGCTTCCTCCTCTCTCTCTGCCTGCCTCTCTGCCTACTTGTGATCTGTCAAATAAATAAATAAAATCTTTGAAAACACTGACTTTCAAAGACTTAGTATGCCCCCCCAAAATAAATAAATAAAATACCTCAATAACAACTTTTCGTAATGACTCCCTGTTGAAATGATCATTTTGTGGCTATATTGGGTTACACAAAATATACTAATATAATAATTCCACCTGCTTCTTTTTTTTTAACGTGGCTACTCGAGAATTTTAAATAATATGTGTGGTTCACCTTATATTTCTGCTGGACAGAGCTATGTTAGGTGCTAGGTTTTTCTTTTTTTTTTTTTTTTAAAGATTTTATTTATTTATTTGACAGAGAGAAACACAGCGAGAGAGGGAACACAAGCAGGGGGAGTGAGAGAGGGAGAAGCAGGCTTCCCGCCAAGCAGAGAGCCCGATGTGGGGCTAGATCCCGAGACTCTGGGATCATGACCTGAGCCGAAGGCAGTCGCTTAACCAACTGAGCCACCCAGGCGCCCCGGTGCTAGGGTTTTCTACATATCACATTCCAATCATCCCTGTTTTCAATTCCACGGTCATCACGTTGACTGTGAAAATAATGTTTCTCTACCTAACTTGAAAAGTCTCTTGCTTAGCATTCAGGTGTGTGGCTCAGTCAATAATCAGGGGAATGGCAGCCACTTGGTCCAGGCTTCCAAAGGCACAGCTGACTTGTAAAACTTCACAGCATTAGCGCATGTACACCTCCCCCTCCCCCGCTGATGGCAGTCATGGCGTTATATCCCGAATGCAATTAACTGTTAACAGCTGTCTTCAACTTTTGCTGTTCTGCTCAGTTCTGCACCATGAGAGAAACATCTGTGCAAAAACCTATAAAAATGATTAGTATTTATTCAATGAATCACTATGTGTCAGGTGCAGTAAGAAGCAAATAGTGAATGCCATAAAAGAAATGCAAAGGAACCTACGAGATAGTCTTAGCATATGGCCCTCTTAGTAGTTTTTGCATAACTTTTGATTCCATTTCACTTCTAAGGGAAGGAAAGCTAACACACAAAACTACTTCATGACTATCAAAGTTAGGAGGTACAGATATACCCAATAAGAGGAAAAGAAAATGTTGTAAGATAGAAATGAATCGTAAGTCTAGGGTTAGTAATTTAGTACCTGGCGGTTTGTTGATTTATATATTATTTAGCAAGTGTTTGGAGGATTTGGGGATATAAGAACAGCCTTCACGATTTATTAAATCCCTGCATCACTATCCTGGACATCAGGTAGGGTTTTTTTCTTGTTTTCTAAAAGGCACAACTTAATCTCTTGAAAGAAATCGCCACCATATATTTGATTAGTTCACATCAGATGGGGCAAGGTATTAGTTTCATTTCTGCCGTGTTTCAGACTCTGAGAAGTGTCCTTAACTAAGGTTACAGTGGAGATGATCTGCTCCATACTGAGGAACTAGAAAGAACCTCCAAATGAATTAGGTGAAAAAATGATAACTAGGTATTTTTTACATGAAACAAACTAAAGCTTCCCCATGTTGTAAGGATTCTGATGATCACATATGGTGATACTTTTCCTAGAGCTCCCCAATCCAGATAGAGAACAAAGATGCAGACCATGGGGTGCCTGGGTGGCTCAGTTGGTTAAGCGACCGCCTTCAGCTCGGGTCATGATCCCAGAGACCCGGGATTGAATCCCACATCGGGCTCCCTGCTCAGCAGGAAGCCTGCTTCTCCCTCTCTCACTCCCCCTGCTTGTGTTCCCTCTCTAGCTGTGTTTCTCTGTGTCAAATAAAATCTTTAAAAAAAAAAAAAAGATACAGACCATGAAATCCCTGTGATAAGGATAGCTGGATCAGCTAGACCCTCAAAAATGCCTCTGTCACTTCATAGAGCCAACACAAAGAGAATAACTGAGACATGGATTCAAAGTCTGAAATACTATGCTGGGGTCCCCTGATATCACTCAAGATAGGCAAACTTATGCTGCTCTACCTGATGACCCCCAAATCTTAGAGCAACAAGTTTATTTGTGGCTCGTATGACATGTCCATCTTGGGGACCAGGTCCTCATCCTCCTCAACCAGGGACCTGGCTCCACCACCTGGAATCTTGTTAGGCACCAGTGATAAAGAAAAGAGAAAGATGGGGCATTGCATGTTAGATCACCAATGTACACGTCACTTCTGCTCACATTTCTTGGGTGAAGTCAGTCTCAGGACCATATATAACTTCAAAGTACTGGAAAAATAACAATCCTACTGATTTTCTAGAGAAGACAAGATGGTTAAATTGGTGAGGAGCTATAATGTTCACAGTCCTCTACCTCTGAGTTCCTTACAATGCAAGAGCAAAGCTCTCCTTATAATTTAGACCAGTTTTAGATAGGGCTCTCTGTTACCTGCAGCCAAAACTGTTTAACTGAGGGGCGCCTGGGTGGCTCGGTTGAGTGACTGCCTTCAGCTCAGGTCATGATCCCGGAGACCCGGGATCGAGCCCCACATCGGGCTCCCTGCTCAGCGGGAAGCCTGCTTCTCCCTCTCTCACTCCCCTTGCTTGTGTTCCCTCTCTGGCTGTGTTTCTCTCTGTCAAATAAATAAAATCTTTAAAAAAAAAAAAAACAAAAACTGTTTTACTGAGATATCAGAACACCCAATTCTCAAACCAGAGAACAATGAACAAAATGAATTCTATATTAGGCAAAGCACCCTTCAAATGCAAAAGAGAAATTTAAGACATTCCCAAATAAATAAAAACTTAGAAAATTGATCATTAGCAGATAAACAGAAAAACATCTGACTGTATTACTCAAATCCACAAGAAAAAATAGAGCCCTGGTAAAGGTCATTACATAAGTAAATATAAAAGACAATATAAATGTATTTTCTATTTATAACTCTTTTTTTCCATCTTATTTTAAAAACAGTTGCATGAGGCAAAAATTATATATCTGTGTTGATGGGCATACAATATATAAAATGTGGTTTATGTGACAATAGCAGCACAAAAGGGAAGAGGGATAGAGTTATATAGGGACAAAGATTTTGTATTATATTATAATTAAATTGATATTAATCTAAACTAGATCATTAAAAATTAAGATGTTCGTTCTAATGCTCAGGGCAACCACTAAAGAAATAAGTAAAAATGTATATATACTAAAAGAAACAATAAAGGAAATTGAATTAGTACACTAGAAAATTAGAAACACAAAAGAAGGCAGTAACTAAAGAACAAACTAACAAAAAACAAATAACAAATAAAAAACAAATAGCAAAATAAGAGACATAAATTCTATCTTATAAGTAATTATATTTAATAATTGCAGAATAGATTATAAAAATAATCCAAATATATGTTGTCTACTGGAGATACAATTTAGATTCAGACCCAAATTGTTTAAAGGTGAAAAAGATAAGCAAAAAAATAACATGCAAACAGAAACCAAAAGAGAGAGAGAATGGCTATACTAATAGCAGACTAAATAAACTTTAAGACAAATTTTTTTCCTAGAGACAAAGGAAAATACTTTATAATGGGAAGAAAGCCAATCCCTCAGGAATATATAACAATATCAACTTATATACACCTAACAACAGAGTCCCAAAACTCATGGGGCAAAAACTAACAAAATTAAAAGGAGAAGGAGACAATTCAATAATAATAATAGTTGGAGACTTGAATACCCCACTTTCAGTAATGAACAGAACCCCTAAGCAGATGATAAATAGGGAACTAGAAGACTAGAACAGCTGCCATTCCTGGAGAAGACAAAATGGATTGTAGGAACGCAGAACCAGATATAACAAATACATCATAAAATAAAGACTGCTGAGAAGGTGGTATTAAAGGCAGTTTTGAAGAAAATGATTCATAGATTGTCATTTATTAAAAAAAAGAATTAAATTTATTAAATTTATTGAAGCTCTTAAAAAGAAACTAAATGTAAGTCAAATTCAGTGATAAAGAAAAAACAATCTATGCACTTAAAGATCATATTAAGATCCTCTCAAGTGAAAGAATCTCATTGCAATTAGAAAAAAAAAATTAGAGAGAATCTAAAATATCCTGTAGAAACTTCAGAGTCCTTTCTATACTGCTTTAAGAAAACAATAAATTTTCACCAAATATCAATTTAGAGTTTATCTACTTCATAAAGACAGGGGAGAATCTTTACAAGGTAAATGAAAAGATCAGCCAAAAATGTAAAGAACTGGACACCTGAAAAAGTCAAGCCAAATTTTTTTTTCAGAAAATTTTCAAAGAAGGCTTCTTTTTTTTTTTTTTAAGATTTTATTTACTTGACCGAGAGAAACACAGCCAGAGAGGGAACACAAGCAGGGAGAGTGATAGAGGGGGAAGCAGGCCTCCTGCCAAGCAGGGAGCCCGAAGTGGGACTCGATCCCGGGTCTCCGGGATCATGACCTGAGCCAAAGGCAGTCGCTTAACCAACTGAGCCACCCAGGTGCCCCTGAAAGAAGGCTTCTTATCAAAGTGGCTTCTATCCCATGAGCAAAAAGTTTATGATAATAGGTTGAGGGCTCTGTTGGCTGAAAGAAACCTCAATAACTTAAGAAAAGAAAATGCATGCAATCAGGATTAAAAGCTTTTGCACAGCAAAGGAAATAGTCAAAAAAGCCAAAAGACAACTGACAGAATGGGAGATGATGTTTTCAAATGGCATATCAGATAAAGGGCTAGTATCCAAAATCTATAAAGAACTTATCAAACTCAACAACCAAGGAACAAATAATCCAACCAAGAAATGGGTAGAAGACATGAATAGACATATCTGCAAAGAAGACATCCAAATGGCCAAGAGACACATGAGAAAGTGTTCAACATCACTCAGCATCAGGGAAATACAATTCAAAACGATAGTGAGATACCACCTCTACCAGTCAGAATGGCTAAAATTAACCAGTCAGGAAACAACAGATGTTGGGGAGGATGCAGAGAAAGGGGACCCTCCTACACTGTTGGTGGGAATGCAAGCTGGTGCAGCCACTCTAGAAAACAGTATGGAGGATCCTCAAAAAGTTGAAAGTAGAGCTACCCTACACCCTAGCAATTATACTACTGGATATTTACCTTAAAAATAAAAATGTAGTGATCTGAAGGGGAACATGCATCCAAATGCTTATAGCAGCAATGTCCACTGTAGCCAAACTATGGAAAAAGCCCAGATGTCCATCAACAGATGAATGGATAAAGAAGATGTGGTATATATAGACAATGGAATACCATGCAACCATAAAAAAGAACAAAATGAAATCTTGCCATTTGCAATGATGTGGATGGAACTAGAGGATATTATGCTAGGTGGAATAAGTCAATCAGAAAAACAATTATCATATGACCTCACTGATACGAGGAACTTGAGAGGCAGGGCGGGGGATCGTGAAGGGTAGGGAGGGAAAAATGAAACAAGATGAGATCAGGGAGGGAGACAAACCATAAGAGACACTTAATCTCAGGAAATAAACCAAGGGTTGCTGGAGTGGAGGGGCCTGGGAGGGATAGGGTGGCTGGGTGATGGACACTGGGGAGGATATGTGCTATGGTCAGTGCTGTGATTCACAGAGCTGTATCCCTGTACCCCTGAAGCAAATAATACATTATATGTTGAGAAAATAAATAAATTTTTAAATGTATGCAATAATAAAAAAATGATAAAGAATAATTTAAGCATTTCAAAAGTATATTTACATCCTAATGTTTCAAATGGGGGCATTTGGCAGAGGTTCAAGAAGACCACCTAAGAATCCTCTAGTGAAGGGACTTACAAGGAAAGATGAGCATCAGACTGTGACCATTTAAGGATGCAGGCCCAGGGCCTCATGCAGACCAGATGCCACCAGCACTTCCACCCCAGGAAGACAGGAGCAGGATTCCTCCAGAAGGGTAGCCCCATCAGATCACAGAAGGCTTTCCATGTGCTTCTGGTGCTGACAGATGCCCAGAACCTTCTTTTGATCCAAAGCTCCCACTGGAATGTGGCACCCCTACCCTAAGCTCTGGTTCTCCTGTGAGTCCCAGGGATGATTGCTGAGAGAAGGATCTCCTATCCTTCCCCTTATTTTGATAACTGAGAGTGACTATCCCCAGAATCTGCTTTACTGAGGAATTTTCCTAACCCTGCACATTTTCCATGGACAACAGAAAATGTCTGTACACTAAGCACTGACATGATACAAAGCAAAAAACACTATCAAATGTAATGTGGCAATGGCATAAAAACAGAATGATAGACTAATGGGACAAAGAGATAGTGGCCAGAACACACCCATGTCTTTTTGGGAACTTAATATACAGTAAGTGTCACCATAAGCCAATGAGAAAAGGATGGACTGTTTAGTAACTGATGATGAGAAAGTGGCTCACTCTATGGAGAGTCCTACCTAATAGCATAAAAGATGGACTCCACATGACTTAAAGATCTAAACACAAAAGTGAAAACAATATATTTAACAGAAGAAAGAGTAAAAGAATGTCTTTGTACTAAGGGCACAGGAAGGACTACTTCCTACAAATTCATTAAAAAAAGATGCCAACTTATTAAAAAACGGGCAATGGATCTAAAGAGGTAGCTTTCTAAAAGAAGAAACTCAAAGGCTAACAAACACGTGAAGAGATGCTCATACTCATTAGTTATTCAGGGAAATGTAAATCATGACAAGAATGACATTACATACTTGCTACCTAACAGACTTGGCAAAATGTAGAAGGCCGGGAAATGCCAAGGGTTGGCAAGAACACAGGAAGATGCATGACTATGGGAATGAGATGAACAAAGTCACCTGGAGAATAACTGGTCAAATTTAAGTAAACACACACCCTCCACCTCATCAGCTCCATTTCTGGGTCTACAACCCAAAGGAGTAGCACATAGGTAGGTCCAGAAGCAGAAATATATATATATATATGCCCAAAATGATAGTACATATTTTAGAACACTTACAGAATAAAAGATATATGTAGTACACATTGGAATGGTGACTCAAGGGCAGAGGTAAGAGACAAGAAGATAGGGATGAGAACAAAAAGACATGAAGAGAACAGCAATAGGCCTCACATGGGACAATGACCATGACTGGCCATGAATTAAAGGGTGAGCCTCACTCAACTTTAAATACCTGAGATCTTTCACAACAAAATACTGCAAAGTAAAATTCCATTTCACTGTTATGTAATTCTATACAATTCCTTTAAGTTTTTAAAGCCAGTATCTTCATTTAAACCGGATAATGTCAGCAACTTATGACATTACTCAGTTAAATCTACTGTTTTGAGAACCTAATTACACCTCTGTTTCTAAACATAAGACGAAGTATAGTCAAAGACACTTAAGCAAAGGAAATAGATTTATCAATACACAGAGCTACAAACTGCTTAGACCTAGAACTGAAAGTCGGACACATCTGAGCTAAGGAGTAGAAGGGTTATTGCATTGGGCTGCACGACACAGCAGCTTCATGAGGTCATGAGGTTGGAAAAAGATTTTTTTTTAATTTATTTTTATTTGGCAGAGACAGAGGAGAGCACAAGTAGGCAGATAGCAGACAGAGGGAGAGGGAGAAGCAGGCTCCCCACCGAGGTGGGAGTCCAGTGTGGGGCTCAATTCTGGGACTCCAGGATCATGACCTGAACTGAAGGCAGTTGCTTAACTAACTGAACCCCACCCAGGTATCCCTGGAAAAAAGATTTTTAGACCTTGAAAAATGCCCAGTATTTTGGAGACTTGGTCTGGAAACAAAGTCTGGGTTTCTGAACAGTATAGCCATCCGCGTAACACGTTGGTAAGTCTTTTTAGTGACAGAATATGAGGAACCTGGGTAGATTTAAGATTAACAGGTAGATGATTTGACATTGTAAGTACTTTGGGTTTCACAGTGTAAATTAAGCAGCGCTAAACTGGCCCAGAGATTGGGATAGGAGGAAAGTTAGGGACAAAATTTCCGGGGCCCAGCCTCAGACCCACACGAATTCTGCTACTGTCTCTGTTATCTGCAGAAGCCCACGTTCCAGAGCTAAGAAAAATACCTTCCCTCATTGAGACATCTACTTTCAGTTCTTTGGTAAATTCTTCCCAACCATCAAAAAAGAAGCAATAGCAATGAAAGAAAACAAACGAAAATCTCTCCCCCATTCTGACTCCTTTCCAAATTCTTTCTCTAGTTCATCTAAATCAACTTCCCTGCCTTTGAGGAAATAGCCTGACTCCTGACTTCTAGCCTCCATCAGCATTTTCCATCCAGGCTGCACATGAAACAACTATTTTCTGTATTATGGAAATACTGTATCCGGTCAAGAAAGTATAAAAGATATGAAAGTTACTGAAGTATCTTAATCCAAAAGGTCTTTAATTTTCAGAAATTTTCAAAATATTGAAAAGGAGCTATCAAAAGTTCAAAATGGAGATGGAAAATCATTTAGGCAATTCATTTGAAATGTCAAATTCCATGATATAAGTAGTATATTCAATGGACTTTTCATTCTTCTTAGGGTTTTACCACTTACCTTATCGCCATGCAGGTTACAAAATACAGACATGTATAGTTTATGTAAGACTTTAGGGTAAATTTTTCCCCATTCTCTCAAGCTTTTGGCTCTAGAGTATACTAGGTCACGTACAGAGATGTTATGGGCTGAGAGAATCAGCGATGTGGCTGCATTTGTAAGGAGGAGCAAAGTAAATCGCTAATTAGATTTGTTTGCCACCAAGAAACACTGTCTCTTCAGGTATGAATAATGGTCACTCTATAATCTCTTTTTGCCCCAGTTGATAAGGTCAAAACTAGATTCTATTGCAACTTAACTCATCTCAGACTCTGGGACATTCAATTCTCTGTGTTTTTTGGGGTGGGAGAAGAAGGAGGATGTGTTTTTGTAGCAAAAACCCCTACATGGATTCATCTGAGTGTTCCGGCTTGTCTGGGGGGTCTCAGGGAGGAGAGTAGAAGGGAAGAGCCATGAAGGGCATCATTACATGAAGAACTGACGTGGTGTTCAGAAGGAACTAGAAGAGAAGTATACAAATTGGTTCAACGATAATGTGTCAACAAAAAGGAGAAGCTGCCCTTTAGCTTGTGTGATCTCTGACCCGACGAGCCTACCTTTGAGTTCTAGTGCTAGGAACAATTGCTAATCTTTCGATTTTACATTCATTCTTTCCAGTGAATTTTGGTGAGCTATGCATCATAGAAAAAGAAGGAAAACTGAATTTGCAAAACTTTATTTGTAAAGGGACTCCATTTTTAGTGTATGGAAAAATCACGTTTTTCGAGAAAACCAATTTATGTATGATATAACTATGTTCCCTTACAAAGTCACTTTTTAAGAATATAAAAGATTATTAAAATAAATCTAATTCTATCTTACATGATTTTAGTTTATTACTGGAATATTGCAGTCAAAGTTTCTAACAAGTTACACCACTAAATTGTTACCTTCCCTCAGTCTTCCAGACATAAAATTGTATTCTCTTAACTGGCTTATGACTTAAAAAATCTCATTGAAAATTATAATAAGATATTTAAAATATACAGCTTCATCTAATTTTTTTATGTTGTAGAGATGAATGATTTACAAAATATGTTTAAAAACTCTTCCTATTCCTTGGACCTTATAGGTAGTACTAAGAAAATTGAGACAACCAACTAAATTGTTTTATTACTATCAAATAAATAAACCAGCTAAAAAAGAAAATGGAATAGTCACACCACGTGCATTTCACTAACATAAATGAGCTTGTGGTGAAGAATTAGGATTACATATTCATGTTGGATTGGAGTGGAAACAGAACTAGCATTCATGGAGTTGACTTCTTTTATACTTGGTAGCTTTGGACATCCTTCCTAAGGAATTCATTTACTTTATTAGCAGAGAACAATTTTAGCTTTTACCATATCTGGGGGCGCTGAGATAGTTTAAAGGATATTTATAGGATCTCAGTAATTAGGACTAGCATGAACATTACTTACAGCAAACCTGATGCTGAGGCAGGAATCTCTAGGCGCTGCCTGGCCCTTAAGCCTGAAAGTCCTTACAACTACCTCTGGGTTGGTAAGGGAGGCCTTCGGGGCAATGAAAGGGCAAGATGGGGTTTCTATCTGTGCCTGTGGGCTACATGCTTCCCTGAAACTTTGAGGATAAAAGCTACCCTACAATATGATTTCCAAAAATTGTCTGCAGCAATAACAACATCAAGAACATAAGTTCTATTTCATGATGAGATGAAAAGAAATTTTTCAAAGACCCAGAACATAAGGATGTTTCCAAGTTTTTCAAAGGTTGCAAAAGAATAAACATGAGATGATGACTAACACACTCTGCTCAAACTGTTTTTGGAAGCCCTCTTTTGGAAATACTATCGTTCACATTATTAGCCATGCAAAACAGACTTTCTTACCTCCAGTTTTCAAAAAGACTATCTGATTCTGTCTTTGTGATTTTAGATGCTATTTCTCATTATCCGTTAATCAATCAACAAGTTATCATAACGTCTAAATATCCAATCTTACTTTGATCTGGACAATTTTAACCTCGTCAAAGCTTGTATCGGTAAGAGATCTCTTCGTCTGGCCTCTTCGGTGTCCAAATTTACACTTATTTCTCATCACTTGTTCATCATCTTCTATGGGTCTCCGAACATATTTAAAGCGATCTTTGAGAGCTCGTTTCCATAAAAACTGCATAAATTAGCAGAACAGGACGGTTAATCTTCAAGGAGACTGGAATAATCCCACATAAACAATAAAATCTTCATCACTGTTGGGCTTGAGGTTACTTTCACATCACAGTAATAGAAATAACATAACTATCCTTCCACTTACCTTCACAATGGTCAGGGGATACTGCTATAAAAATTATAATTCCTAAATCATACCTAAGGAAGCAAAAAAAGAAAAATAGTTCCCTAACGCCACCTAGTTACTGAGTGAATGTCAGGCTCCTCAAACTGGATTTTCTGATTTCCAAATCGGATGTTTTCTACCATCCTTTGCTGTCTGCACAACACATTCCACTTTTCCACTGGAATCTAGGGAAGAACTAATACTGTCTTATGCATATTATATGGATTGATGCATTTTCTTAAAAACAATTTTTTTCTATCATCCCTTGAAATTGACTTTGGTGAATACTATTGGCATTCAATCTCCACATATTTGTAGAGCATCTACTCTTTCAAATACAAAGAACAGTTTCCTGCCCCGGGGTCAAGGGGAGGCGGGGTTACAGACTGAAGCCATCTAGCAGAGAGGTGAGTAATTTCAGTTCGGAAAGAAAAGTGTTATAACAGGGGAAGAGACAGCATTATCTTACATTGTGTTGGGAGACCACAGAAGCTTCCTGCAAAATATACCTAAGCTGATGTCTAGGTGTTAGGGTTAGAAAACTAAATGAGGTGGGGTCAATGGAGACGGCACTGGAAAATGCCAGGTGGTGGTGGCGGGGGGCGGTTGGTGGATAGAAGTTCCAGATGAAGCAGCCTGTGCCTTGGAGCAGAGGGATAGCCCATGCCACTTGGAGAGTTGCCAAGAGCTGTGCGTAGCTGGAACACAGAGTTCAAGAGAGGGAAGGGCTAGGAATGGGCCAGAAACTAAGGCAGGTAAAAAAGGCCAGCCCAGTCCTGAAAGGTATTCTTACCCCATAAAGGAGCTTCACTGCAATCCACAACCAGATCTTTTCAAACCTCTCTCTTGGACACGCTACGTCAGTATCTCAGAAGGAAGCTGGTTCTCAATCTTACACGTGAATCACAATTCCAGGAGGACCTGTTAAAACACAGGTTGCTGGGCCCACTTCAGAGTCTCTGGTTGGGAAGATCAGGGACGGGGCTGAGAATCTGCATTTCTTACAGGTTCCCAAGTGACGCTGATGCTGCTGGCCCAGACCCCCGGGATTCTAATTCAGTTGGTCTGAACAGAGCCCAGAGGTCTGTATTTTTCAAAGATTTATGGATAATCCAGCTACAGAGCCAGGCTAGGAAGTCCTCCTACGCCACGTTGAGAGAGGAGAGCAGATGGTCAGATCTGGGCTCTGGAAGAATCTATCTGCCATGTGGAGTGGGAGATCAAAGACATGGGCAACAGCTGAGGGACACAACTGGGCTTTCTCAACAAAGCAACACTGTCTTCCTCTGCTGGACCATTGGTTTTGGCCTGGTAAGCTCTAGCCCTCTCCTGCCCCTCCCTGCTGGTATCTAATTAACTCTTGCTCTGCCTCCAGATCTCAGCTCAGCTCATGTCCCCTGGTTATCAGCTCCAAACTCTCCTTGTCTGTACTTACCACACTGGGAGTTTACTGTCCTCTGTGTGATATGCTTCTACTTCTGTGCTTTTCTATTCTGTTCTTTTCATTCTTCCTCTCTCCATTCTCCCCCACTTGCTTGCTTCCTTCCCTCCCTCCCTCCTTCCTTCCCTATTTATTTCCTTTCCTTTCACTAGGCTATAAGCACAAGAAGACAGCCTCATGTCTGCACAAGGCCTGATGTGTCTGGGAAACTATAAATATTGAATGATTTGAATCAGTCCTTTGCGACGTAGAGGGACCCGGGGGTCGAAACAACAGATTAGAAACAAGACTCTTAGTCTTGGCCTTGTTTGGTCAGGACCTCACTTCAGAGTAGTTCCAATACTTCTTAAAACCTCGAGGCTGCCTCTCAGCCCCTTGCTTCCTTGTTGTGCCACATGCCTGAACAGGCCCAAGACTGGGTGATTTGGGACACCTCTTCTAAGCTCTATTTCCTCGTGGGCAAATGGGAATGCCACCAAGATCATATCAGTATGGCATCTGGCACTTAGATTCACCATTCCTTCTTTCCTGGCTTAAGTCTGTAGAAGAGTTATTCCCTACCCTTCAGAAGAAGGATCTATGTTGGGAGGACCCAGGGTTTAGGCCTGGTGTGTCTTAGCCAAGAAATCAGCAAGTAACTCTTCAGTCTTAGTTTCTTCAACTATAAATTAAAACAACAAGCTCAGTCTTGTCAACTGCCCTGAGGTTTTGGGAGCCCGACATGATTGCTACTCATGCAAGTGATTTGTAATTGAGAGTGTTGTTCATAAAACCTTCTGTGGCCTGTGCAGAGGACTGCTGTGGGCCGAGGTGGGCGGACACCCTCGACTCTGATGAAGCTCCTCGGTATGTATGAGTCAGAGAACACTCCCTCATCTCCCACAGGCTTGCAGGTTTGTCCTCGGTCACCGTTGTTTTACAACAGCACAGAAAGAATGGATGGCTTAGCCTGAAAATATGAATGAATGCAAATACATTTTCCCCTCATGTTTCTTACAGCTGTGAAGTCCTTCTAAGCCTGCTGATCTGGTGGAAGGACTACAACCATCAACTGCTCGGACATTTTTAAATTGCCCATGTCTTTTCCCCAGCTTCTACCTGCTCTCCTTATTAACTGTCTGATAGGAACAGAGCAAAGACAAATCGGAGAGTATTTATTGAGCATCTGGGATATGGCTTGCATCATGAGTTCCTTACACAGATGTCTTAGTAGAAAATACTCCTGTCACTGAATAGTCACTCCTGCCAAACTGCCCTACAGCACAGGGGACAGCCGCCGCCACTCAGCCAGCCTAAATTCTAAGTACTGCCAAGATGGAGAAACCTTGCTCTAGGTAAAGAACATATGGGCGGGCATTCACTGTAGCATTCTTTCAACTTCTGCATAGACATGACAATTTTCAAAATAATTTGTGAATAAAATTAGCCCTAAGAATGACCAAGAACTTCTTTGTTTATGCGCTCTAATAAATATCTCTCAATATCTCTCTCTCACACACACACAGAGACACGCACATGAACATCCTCTACCATGCACCAGCATTTCCCCCTCCATCCTGCATGTGCAAACGCAGGCCGTAACATGCCGAACAATTTTCCAGGTCTCTTTATCAGTTAACCATCTTTTGTTATTGCCACTGGGGATAAGTGGGTAAGATGCACACAAGATCAAAGTGAGCATTATTCATTACTTTTTATTTGTCTCACTTCCATAACCATGGAACTAAAGGTCAAAATGTAATTGGAAAATATGTATTTGCTTGTATCGTGCAAAGATTCTCTAGAAGGAAACTTTAATAACATTAGTTACTTCTGGAGAAGAAGATTAGGTAGCTGGGGGATAGAGATGGGAGGGAGACCTTTCCATTTATATTTTATTGTTTCTTTTGAATTTTGAACTTTGTGAATATATATCTTATTCAAACAGCAAATTTTATTTTTAAAATGCAACTAGCTCTATACACAGTAATGCTGATTAGTGGGCAGATAGTATATCTTGAGTGTAGAAGGCATTTTTAGAATCAGTTTTGTCAGGCATATCTGTGTGATTATCAATGTTGTGACAAATAGGTCTGTGTATTTTGTAGTTTTGGGGGTTTTTTGTCTAGTGTTTTTTTTAATAGAAAATTTGGTTAATTTTACACTGTGCTTTTATAAGCAGCTGTATATTGTAGGAAGGAGGTCACACTAGAAGAAAAATACCTAAATTATGTTGTGGGCTTCACAATTACTAGTTTCAGACATGGAATACAATCCCTTTCCTGGGTCTGGGAGGTAAAAAAAAAAAAAAAAAAATATATATATATATATATATATATATGGCCCTCTCCCACTCAGAAAATTCTCGTTCTATCCATACATAATAAACATTTCTTGAAAATACAGAAAGAAAATGGAAGGAAGGGAAGAAGGAAGGAAGGGGAGCAACACTCCAGCGATGACAGCAGTGACACAGACGTGACCACGCCCTTCCCCTTCCGTGTATTACATCCCTTCCTGGACACGTAACAGTACACAGAAGCTTCTAAACTGCATTGAGGGAGAGACAGAAAGATGATGATGAGAAGCAAAGAAGACAAATGAACAAGTTAGGGAAGGCGTGAACAGGTGGGGCACAGGGCATTCTTAGGTCAGGGAAAATACTCTGTAGGTTACAGTATGGATGGACACGGGTCATTATACATTTGTTCAAACCCATAGAACATACAGCCACAAGCAGGAATCCTAATGTAAGCTATGGACTTTGAGTGATAATGATGTGTCAATAGAGGTTTACCCCTCGTAGCAAATGTCCCACTGTGGTGGGGGACATTCATAATGGGAGAAGGCTATATGTGGGGGCAGAGGGTACATGAGAGATCTCTGTACCTTCCTCTCAACCTTCTATAAACTTAAAACTGCCCTTTAAAAAAGTCAATTTTTTTTCTTTAAAGGACAAAGGAACACACAGAGATACAGAGAAGTTATCAAAAAAGAGCAGAGTAGGTTGCAGGGGGCGGGGGTGGAAGGAGGGAGAAAAGAGGAGGAGGGGTGGAGAGACAAACCAAAACTAAGGGAAAAAATAGGGACTAACAGAATGAGACCGAGCTAATGCAACAGAATCAGAGAGAAACCAGACAGAGACAATGAGTCCAAGAAGACAGAGGAAGAGAAACAGACATAGATGGATAGACAGAGACTGAGGGAAAGGGAATGGGACATTCAATTACAGGACAATACAAAGCTACTACTTTAAGATAGGTTGGGATGAACGGGATGGTGTCACATGGTCACTTACAAAGCCACAGCCGTCCTCATCCAGGAAGGGGTGGGCCTGCAGCAGGGCATTGACCACGTCATTGTACTGCTGGGTACTGGGGTACCTGGTGAGTGCAACAAGGAGGAGATTTTTCACTTTAAACAGCCCACATTCTTTCCTACAAGTTGAGTCCAAATTATACTCACTGTTCTTTAGATCCTTCTATATAACAATGTAGATATTCAAATATCGGCCAATGCTGGGCTTATGACCAGTATGTCATCCAAAATCTGTAGCACATTTGATCCAAATGAATTCTACTCTACTTTGAAAACAGACCCTCTCCCAAAGCAGCACGTCCGCCCTACATTACTCACAGCGAGCCTTCCAGATACTTAGTCATGTCGGCCTGGAGAAACTCAATGATCCTTATCCTCATGCTGTGATCGGGACACTTCTGTTCTGCTAACATGCATTTGACATCATAGGGAAACTCTGGTAAAACATAGGACCTAGTCCATTGCAATGCTTTAGTCCTTGCCAGAACATGTTTCACATTCCTTCTGTTAAATAAAAACACACAGACAGTGAAATTCTATTTCAAATAGAAGCAACCTGTGAATTCTCTACATCCTGAGAATTTATAATATAAACTACTTTCCTGAGGGCTAAATATGGAATTCATCAATCCATCTTGCATCCACTCATCTGTCTGTAAATGTTTGAGGACTCGTTAGGTATCTCTGGTTTTTTTTTCCCTTTGCACACACATAAATACTTGTAGTTCTGGAAAACATGTCTTACTAAAATTGACTGTGGAATAAAGCCTAAAGTTGGAAAGAAGATTGATTCATAGATTGATTGAAAAGGTAATATATAAAGCATAGCTCAAAACTGAACAAGATACCTAACTGAAAGAGAGTAAGTTGCAACTCAGCAAAGCAAATGAGGCATACAATTAAAGTCTCAGCACCTGATTAAGGAAAGTCTTCTAACTGCTTTACTCTGTTACTGTTTAGAGTGATATACAAGAGCCACTTAATTTAGTTGGTCTTTGGTCATTTTAATAAGGTAAACTGAGTTTCTGAATTAAAAGTACATATCAGATGCATTCAGATGGCGTTTCTAAAAAAGACTACAGAAAACTATAGCCATAGAAAGCAAATCAAGCTGACCAGTGCTTGCCTGGGGCTGGAGATCAGAGTGGGAACTAACTGCAAAGGGGTGCGAGGGAGTTACGGAGGGGGATGGAAGCATTCCCAAATGGAGTCTCATGGTGGTTGCACACCTGTGTAAATTTGCCAGAATTAACTGCGCTATCTATTTTAAATAGATGAAATTTATGTTATGTAGTTGATACCACAATAAAACTATTAAATATCAGAACCACCTGAAAACCTTAAAGTTAGTAACTGATCACGAAGTGTGTAAAAAAGAATCTACAGTAAAATTTCCTAGCAAGTTACCAGGGGCAATAGGCTTGCCTTGGAATGGAAGCGAAGAAGTAGAGGCGAATCAAGTGGAAGACAAAGAACAGAAGGGTTTCCTGAATTAGCCTAAGTAGGTTTATTTTCTGGCACACCCATGGAATCCTTCCTTGTCCATACAAAACTCTGATGAGTTTTGAAAGGCCAGGCTTCCTTTAGAATTTCAGGTCATATATTATAAGAGTGTATGAGGCATAATGAAACATAGGGAATAAAGAAAAGAAGAGAAAGCACTCTCCTCTCTTTTCATGATAAGCTGTCTCTTTTATCCCCCCTTTGGCAGTCCTGTATCAGGGGGAAAATATGTCCTGGCTAAAAGAAGCACATGGATAATTTAAGGCTTGAATCCAATGCAGCAACAGGCAAGTCCCAGATGAAATTTGTGCTTCACTCCAAACTACTTCCGGTATGTTTCTCTCATTTCATTCATTCTTTCCGCCAATAGTTACTGGGGATCTACTGTATGCCCATGTGTTTTCTACAATCCCTATTTCCTTTCCTATTGCATTAACTTGTTTCTTTCACCTATGATCTATCCTTTACCCACTCAGACCAAGGGTGTGAAACAAGGCAAGTTCTATTTGCTATATTTTGTGCTTTCCCAATGATTTTGAAAGGTGCTATAATTGCACGAGTGTTAAACTTGGTTCCAGTACATTTTATCTCCTTTCCTCCAGAAGATTTTAGTAGCTAAATTAGCTGCATGATGCCTTTTGGCTTTTGAGATTGCCAGCTCTTATTAGTACTGCATCAATGGGTAGCTTCAGTATTTCCATGCCATCAGATAGGGCTTTGTACAATTTTTACCTTCCTGTTCTATACATTTTCCTATATGTCCCTACTGCTCAAAATAAGGGTAGAGACTATACAGGGACCATAGGTTATTTGTTTCCAACTCCCTAAATGTAGCTAGACACATACCAAGCTCTATCAAAGCTAGCTATTGCATCTATTCAATTTTCCCTTAAATAGCACTATTAGGCAAAATCAGAGGCATCAATTTTTTTTTCTTTACATTAAAGCAATTCAACAAGGTATTCTGGAATTGAGGGGAGTACAAATTATGCCAAATAACACAAGTCCAAACAAATATTAAATAAGTAAAAGGACTCATCAGAAATTAAAAATATACTCTAAGTTGGAAGCAGAAAACTGCATGCACAATCATTTACTATCCATAAAATGGTATTTGCATTGGATCAAAAAAATCTTTGCTGTGAGGTTAAGATTATTCATCTTATCTTTACTGAGGTACAGTTGAGCTGAACACCAACAGAAGTCACCCTACAGCAAGTGCAGGGAGCAGAAAGCAATCCCAAACTGAGAGGACACTAATATTTTGGTTCCCACCTCAGTGTCAGTGCTCTTCAACAAAATACCACAAAACAACAAACCACTGATCCAGTGGATCTCAAGCCTGGGTAGCCAATAAAATCAACGGGAAAGCTTTTACAATATTAATGGCTAGGGCTGACCTCCATCTAACTGAATCAAAGTCTACTGAACTAAATACTAAGTTTATATGCAGAGTTAAAATCTATAATGTAAAAACTTATAATAAAGTTGATACATCTGATAACTGGCAGAGTCATTATCGCAATACGCACTAATTAAAAAAAATTATGAGTAGAGGTTCTTATGAAAAAGCTCATTGATTCTGAAACATCGTTTTTTTTAGTTTTCTTATATTTATTCTTTTAATTTTTAATTTAATTATTTTAGTTTTTAATTTAAATATAATTTAATTAACATATGGTGTATTATTAGTTTCAGAGGTAGAATTTAATGATTCATCAGTTGCAATACAACACGCAGCGCTCACTACTTCAGTTACAATGAAAAATCATCTGATTTTGCAGATAGTAGGGTGTTCACCTGGGCTAAGGAAGATGGCTCTACTAAGAACAGGTCAGGTTGAGCTCCAGCTCTCTAAGGAAAGATTTTAATGCACAGAAGACAGAGGTTGAGCATTGGCAGTGAGCAGAAGACACATATGTATTACACGGGAATAGAGACTTTCTTTTATCTCCAGCAAAATAATTTTGCTTTAGTAGAGTTAGAGCACAATGACTGATGAGAGGATGAACATGGTCAGCTGAAAGGAGTGGTTATCTGAGCACGGCTGAATTCAAGCTGGTCTCAACAATACTGTTAACATTTCATGGCTCCTCAGTGCATTGGCTAGCCTGGTGAGCCAACTCACCATCTACGCTCCAAATATGTCCCTCATGTCATTCCCATCCTGCCTTTCCTTAATCTCTTGCACATCTTGATCCTTTCCTTAATCTCTTGCACATCTTAATCTTTTCCCCATCACTTTGTAAGACCGTGTCCTCAATAGTCAATAATGATTTCCTAATTTACATATTAGGAAATTTACAAATTTCCTAATTTACAAATCCAGGACCTTTTAAGACTAGCCTTTTTCAAGATCTTTCTGACCACATTTAGTGCAATTGACCACTTTTGCATAGCTCCCTTTCTTTCTCATTTTCTTACACACTGTTTTACTTGCCTCCTCTCTTTCTATCTCTCCAAGAACTCATTTGTTTTCTTTGCTGATTTATTCATCCCTTATCCTCTGTGAGAGTTTGCATATGGCTTGGTCTGTTCCCTCTTAATCCTCAGTATTGATCTATGCTTTCTCTCTCCAACAGCTCATCCATTCCCCATGGCCTCAGCTCTGAGCTACATGTTAAAGGATTATAAATCATCCATAATCTTCTCTTTTCCATGCCTCATCCTCCACCACCAGCAATTTGTACATTATCCATTTCATACTCAACATGTCTAAAATAATTTATAATCTTTTCATTTCCAAGTCAGTTTTCCATTTACCATAGACTGAGTTGTGTCTCCCCCACCAACATTAAGAGTTGGAGCCCCAATACCCAGTGAGGCTGTAGTAGGAGTTAGGACTTTTATAAAAAATAATTAAGGTAAAATGAACCTGTGATATATAGGATTTATGTCCTTATAAAAAGAGATATCAGAGAGCACACTCTCTTTCTCTATCGTATTAGCCGTTTGCAAGCCAGGAAGAAAGCTCTCACCAGAAACCAAATTGGCTGCCACCTTAATCTTGGACTTTCCAGCCTCCAGAATAGAAGAAATAAATTCGTTGCTTAAACCACCTAGTCTATGTTATTACGGCAGCTGAGCTGACTAAGATACCGTTCTAATTTCCATGTGTCTTTCATTGTATCTCTTTCATTGTATCTCTTTAGCAACTCAGACTCAACACTTAAATGTCTTAATTTTTTGCATCTGGGTGTCATGAAAATTTCTCTTTATCTTATCTCTTATATTTGCCTACTTCTCTCCATTGTGCAAGTTACTACATTTATCCAAGCATTCATCACTCAGATGTGGACTATTTTGATGGTTAACAAGCAGAGTTCTGCTTCTGCAATGGCCTAATTAACTCATACCGGACAAATTATCCTATGAATAACAGCTATTAGCATTGGACAAAATACAGAAATAAATAAATAAATAAGCAAACAAAAATTATCAGAAAACACAAGAAAGTAGAAAGAAAGCAGGCAGATTCTGAAGTGAATCTATACTTGGAAGAAAAGAAAGACATCTAATGAGTTTCCATTTTATGACTTTTGGCCTGAAGGCAGGCCTCAGGCAGTGCTGCTCAAAACTCGAATAGAAAACCTGCAGTCTTTCTGGACTACCAAATTAGTGGACAGCTTGTGCAACCTCCTCTCCAGAAATGGAGAAGAGAATCCTAGAAAGGAGATAGCTAGTAAGAGGGAACTACAAATTCTGTGTATAAACTGTCAAAATCTTTGGCTGATCTAGAACTATACATGTGTATAGTCCAACTAAGAATAAGAGAACTAAACTTGGATCTGAGCTGATCCCCAAGACAGTTTTCATTTCAAGTCCAACCAATTTTGTTGCTCTGTAAAAACAAACTAACCAACAATCAACACTCTTCAGGTTAATAGTACAGTATCAAGGTTCTCCACACTGTGACATTCACAATGTCTAAGATACAATCCAAAATTATGTGACATAAACAAATGAAACCCAGAAAAGTGTGACCCTTTCTCAAGGGTCAATTAGTTAATCAATCAATTAACCAATTAATAGATTGTGATGCTGAGATGATCCAGATGTCTATGAGGACTTTAAGACAGCTATTATAACAAGATTTGGTGACTTGAAGGAAAATATGCTAGAGTGATTAAAATAATAGGGCACCACAAAATTTGAAATTAAAAAAAGTACTAGATAGGATTAACAGTAGAATTGGCATTATGTAGAGAAGAGTCAGTGAGCTTGAAGGCAGAACAATAGAAATAATCTAATCCAAAAAATGAGAAATGAGACTGAAAACCAATATGGTAATAGTTCATTTTTTTTTTAAATTCCATGTTTTCATATTTTATCCCCATGGATAGTCATAAAACCTTCTCCTCTTAATCTTCTATCTAATTTTCCATAAACACTGATGCCTCCTGTCAGTGGAGCAGCCAGCTGAAACTGGTTAATGACTTCCAGGTTACTCCTTGACCCAAGACATAGCCCAGGGACCCAGTATACTACACCAGTCTTCTTGACATAGTAAACGTGCCCAAGAGAAAGAAGCAACTCACATTCTAGGCCCATGGCTCCTGGTCTAATTGAATGATTGTAGCGAACTATGCCAACTCAGACCTGGTCATCTGAGGTCTGGACATGTTAAGAAAGCTGTCAATGATGCTGTTCAAAAGTACCATCTTTCTGTAGCTTGCCAGGCTCCCACGTTCCTATAGAAAGAAGGTCTTCCTAGCACACAGTTGCTCTTCCTAGTACCCAAGTTCTTCCTAGTACCCAGTTGCCCTATCATGATGATAAAATGGATGCCTAGGAGGAATATTCATAAGAAAACTACCTCTAGGGGCACCTAGGTGACTCAGTTGGTTAAGCATCTGCCTTCAGCTCAAGTCATGATCCTGGAATCCCAGGATCGAGTCTCATATCGGGCTCCCTGCTCGGAGGCGGGGGTCTGCTTCTCCCTCTGACCTTTCCCCTCTCATGCTCTCTCTCTCTCTCATTCTCTTTCTCTCTCTCTCAAATAAATAAATAAAATCTTTAAAAAATAAAAGAAAACTATCTCTAGAGAGAAGACAAACAAGATATTCAGACACAAAATAGAGCTAGAAAAGAAACAGATCACATGGAAAGTAGGCTAATTGCTGGCCTCCTACATTTGTCCTAATCACATAACAATTTTGCCCTACTTTGATGAACCCCTGGACTATCACTTTCAACTGTTGTCTTTTGAAGCAGTTTATCGTGAAGGACCACTCATGTGTTGTTTGTGACTAACAACTGTCACAGTGACTGGGGTCTACAGAGGAGGTCAGTTTTCTCTGGGCTTATGTGATCTGATAACTGGATATCATGTATGAATCACATGCAGTCCAAATACCCAAGAATCCAGCATTTGGAGGGACTATTCCCTGTCTGTAAAAGAATTAAAAATACCTCAGGTACTGAAAGATTGCTGGGATGAGACAGAAGCCAATGTAGAAATTGCACTGCAAATCTAAAAGTCCTGGAGTTTAAAGACCAAGTATATGGGAAGCTGAAACTTCGTCTTCAACACTTGACCGTACTAGATGTTTTTCCTTTTGTGATTCATCATGTGAATTTCACACTTTTTCCAATTGTTATAGGCATGATACTCTTCCTGTTTCCTCATGGTGTAATCCATATGCTGAGTGGCATGGATAATTCAGGATTTTTCCGTGCCTCGCAATCAGATACTAAGCACCGAATATAGTAGACAGGCCATCGGGGACCCAGTGTACTATGTTCATCTCTTTAACCAATAGCATCTTCAGTATGTTGTCTCCCTGGGAATAAAGTTATTAATGCCTTTTCTAAAGGAAGGCCTGAGCCAAGCCCATCCTCGAATTATCAGCCCTTTGGGTTCCTGGAACTCTCCAAGAAGAGCAAAATGACTATGATTTATTAACATATTTGAATGTAAAAATATATGTTTGGAAGGAAAGACCTGGAACTATTCCCTGCAATAAAACCCCATTTAGAGCTATTGAGTGTTGGCAGTTATTTTATCCTGCTGAAAGCAGATACTCTTGCTTTAGGGAGAATATAAACTCTTGAACCTCCAGAGCAGAAAGCCTTGGTGTTTCTTTATGAATTAAAACATCCTAAGAGTCCAAAACTGTTGCTTCTAGCTTAATTAACTCTCCTATTCAAGGCAATTTTCTCATTCTCCCCTTGTATATCTCCACCAATAAAGCAGGAACAAAAATAAAATTCAAGGCACCTGGGAGGCTCAGTCGTTAAGTGTCTGCCTTTGGCTCAGGTCATGATCCTGGAGTCAGGGATCCAGCCCCACATCGGGCTCCCTGCTCGGCCGGAAGCCTGCTTCTCCCTCTCTCACTCCCGCTGCTTGTGTTCCCTCTCTAGCTATATTTCTCTCTGTCAAATAAATAAATAAATAAAATAGTTTAAGAAATTCATAGTGTGTAACTTCTGAACATCCTAAATTTGAATTCATCATCATCATAATTAGGACCATCATAATATGATCCGATTTGGGGTTTTCTTATCATCAGCAATTATCCAATGTAAATTCTCAGATCCAGCCAAAAATCAAGCCTTCTCTAGCTCCAGAATACACTGCACATGTGTCAGTAGTTGTTTCTCTCACTCAGGAAGCCTTAAGTTCCCCCTCATTCTTCTGGGCTCATCTTCAGCCCTCTCTTCAGGTGGACTCTCCTTCACTCTTCTGGCTTTCGGGGAGTCTTCCTTGTTAGCACATGGCCTAGTCCAGTGTTGGCCCCATGAGACCTCAACTAAGTCTTGCCTCCTTATCTGCTTTGATTTCCCCATGAATTTGTGGAGTGGAACAGTTTGTAACAAAAATGTTGCAAAAGATTTAGGAACATTTGAGAGAAATATAAAATAGTCAATATATTATCCTATGACAATACAATACCGGTCTTCTATTCCCAGTATTTGTGTTTTCACACATAAAATTGACATCTTTTCAAAAGGTGAGTTCTGTTACATTAAAAATTGCCCACCTATCTCAAAGGAGCCATTGACTGGCAAAGCATCAAGCCAATGTTCCAGCAAAAAGAAGGGCCACATGAGTCCTTATGTTTGAGATACAAAAACCAGTGGAACCCCAATCCTAGAGAGGCAGATGTAGGATTGGATCTAGTTCCTCTGTAGACACAAAAAGCATATAAGAATTAGACTGTGGCTGTGGAGAATTATCAAATGACCAAACACACTCCTCCTCCCCCCCAAAAATCCTTCCAAAGTGTCTCACCCCACCTCAGCTACATCCTGTGAGACTTCTCTACAGAACCTGGGGCAGAGTTTGCATCACAATCATCTGAATCCTGGTTGACTTTTGGAGCCACAGGCACCTCATGAATCATCCCTGCTTTTCTCATCTTCAGCACCCAAAGGGCACCTTTCCCCAAGGGCACCTGCTGAGAGATCATCAGGAACCACATTTTTTTTTAAATCTTATAAAACAGTATGGCTTCCTAGTTCTCCAGAAAGAAGATCAAGAGGCAAATGGGGCACTTTTCTGTGAAGAATGTCCATTCTGGCTATAGGACTTCGTCTTCACATCTGAAGTACCACCAGGGATAGTCTTCCCACCACTGGAAAGGAAAGTGTGACAAATACTCTGCTCTCCAGGGACCAGACTGAAAGATGGTGTCCCATCAGCCACTTTCTTTGGAGGAGGTCTCATTTTCATTTTACGCTTCTCCACACCCAAGCTCACAGATTCTATGCACTGACAGTGTTACTGATTGACATGCCCAGTTTTACATGTTCAACTCCAATCCTGAATGGCATGTGACCACAACACCTAAAGCCTGAGATGTTTGGGGAACTTAGAAAAAGAGGAAGGAGCTATTGAAGGCTAAGACATTTGTTTAAAGAACTCGCTGTCATCTTAGCCTAGAAAAGAAGGGGATGTTATAATAGGTCTGTTCAAAATAGTGATCACACTTCACCTAACTACAAGTTACATGGAAACGTCACTCTGTGTGACATGCCAGTGCTCTGGAAATTGCCTGCTTTACTTTAGCTCAGCAAGGCATTCCACTGCTAAGAAAATAAGGTAGAAAAAAAGGTTTGTAGAAGCTCAGTGAAGAGATACATGTCAATGGGCAAGCTGAGGTGCCGCCTCTGAAAACAGGGAACAATGTCACTGCCAGACACACCTGGACCATGAAGGAAATGCTCTTCTGTTGCTGAAACTGGTGGTCCCACCACCAGTTCAGAAAAAATGTTTGCTCCACATTCTCAGAATTTTGATGTTTGCTTTGAATTTGTGTTTTATAGGCTGTGGGCTTTTACATCTGCAATTTAAACTGTCAGCATTCCAGAGGAATTTAGTGTGAACACAAAATCAGACCTAAAAAGGGGGGAGAGATGTGAAGGGCATCAGACTTGTGGAGTGGCACGGAAAGACAGCGAGACTCCTCTCAAGTTCTCCCCATCTGTGGTTGCCAGTGTGAGATTCAAAGACCCAGCAGCCTTTGGGGCTCTGACAATCACAAAAAGAGCCTAAAATAAGTAAATACTTGATGCCTTCCCATTGCTCAATTCCTCTTGGTATTGACAGATATACAAAAACCCAGAAACTTCTAGCCTTTATCTTTACTTATACTTAACTAGCATGAGAGTCTCAAGAACTCACAGATAGGTCTCGCACCACTATCATGCCCAAGTCCCTCTTTTTTGTTTTTGTTCCTCGTGTATACATAAGCAAAAGTAATGAGACATTACCTACTCATTGTCACAAAATGGTTCTGTACTACTATCTGTACTTTAGCGTATCAAAATCTGATCACTCAGGATTGAACAGATCTAAGTCAGCTTTAAAAAAAAAAATCTACCTTCATAGTACTAGACTTTCGGACCCTGACCTCACAGAGAACATGTATGTCCTCAGAGCATCTTTTGCGGGGGTGCAGATGGGACAGATTAAAGTACAAGTTTCACTTCTCAGATCTGGTCAGCAGTGCTGGCTTTATGTGCCCCATGGGGCAAGACCTTTAGTGACTTGGTTTTCCCCCAACCCTGTTCACCTGGGCGGGGGTTTGCCAGTTCTACCCACTACACAGCTTCATAAAAATCACATTTTTGTGCCTGTAAGGATTCAGGTAACCTGATTTATCACTATCACAGTAGGTAAGGGCATTCAGTGGCTCACTGAGGAATGGAGAAAACCAGACTTCTGAACAAAAATGGTGAGTCCCTCTCCTTGAGAGGTTGTGTTAGTGAACTGGTGGTCCGACTGACTCCTGCCCAGTGTTGACTTATATGTAATGTTAATATGCAGGAGAGGAGAATAAAGAAAAGGATGACGGAGGGGAGGGGGAGAGGGAGAGGGAGGAGAAGGGAAGGGAAGGGAAAGGAAAAGAAAGGGAAGGGAAAGGGAATGTGAAGGAAAAGGGAAAAATAAAATAAGGGGAAAAAAGTAGTGAGAAGCAGCCCTGGGCTTATCAGAATCTATTTTTTTTCATCCCACTGGATTCTATTGAATAGACTGTTAGACATCTCCTTCACAGTGCTATTCTGATATTTGTTTTCTTATTTTGGATGATGGCACCACCTTCACCCAGTTGCTCAAACCTAAAATATGAGAGAAAACTTACCACTTAGCAAGACTCTTCCTTCCCCTGCGCTAATTAAACAAGTCCCCTTGATTTTATTTTTATTTTTATTTTTTTAAGATTTTATTTATTTATTTGACAGAGAGAGAGATCACAAGCAGGCAGAGAGGCAGGCAGAGAGAGGAGGAAACAGGCTTCCTGCTGAGCAGAGAGCCCGATGTGGGCCTCGATCCCAGGACCCTGAGATCATGACCTGAGCCGAAGGCAGAGGCTTTAACCCACTGAGCCACCCAGGCGCCCGATTTTATTTTTAAATATTATTTCCACCACTACCACTGTCTTAGTTTAGATCTTCATCATCTATTGCATAAACTTTAGTCTAGAATCTTCCTCCTCTCAATTGTTCTCTAATCCATTTCCTACATCACTATCACAATAAATGACAAAAACTCTTTGTAATCTATAGCAGGGGTTCTCAATTCCCATTAGGAAGTAGAACTGTGAGAGGGACTTTAAAAAATACTTATGCACTGGGGGCATCTAAGTGGCTCAGTAGGTTGAGCATCCAGCTCTTGGTTTTGGCTCAGGTCACCATCTCTGGGTGGCGGGACTGAGCACTCAGTTGGGCTCCGTGCTCAGCAGGGAGTCCGTATAAAGATGCTCTCCCTCTGTCTCTCCTCTCTGTCTCTCTCAAATAAATAAATGAATTAAAAAAATACTTATGCACAGGTCCCACCATCTGTTTGAGCTGCTGCAACAAATTAGATTGGTTTCTCAGAGCACTGGAGGCTGGCCGCCTGCGATGGGGGCACCTGCCCAGCTGGGTTCTTGGTGAGCCCCCTCGCCCAGGTTTACAGAAGGCTGTCTTCTTGTCATGTCTTCACATGGCAGAACAATAGCCAGCATGTTCTCTGGCCTCCTCTTACAAGGGCACCAATCCCACCGGTGACAGCGCGACCCCCATGACCTAATTACATCCCAAGGCCCCCCTTCCAAGTACCATCACACTGGGATTAGAGTTTCAACATGAAATTTGGAGGGACACAGACACTTAGTCTACCATACATCCCCAGAAAGTCTTATTGGTCTCGTGCCTTGCCACCCAAGGGGGCCCTCGCATTGGCATTCTCTGGGTACTTGTTAGACGTCCCGAAGCCCGGGCCCCAACCCCTGACCTGTGAAATCAGAACCTGCAATTTAACAAGACTCCCTGGTTATTTTCAAGTACACAAGAACGTGAGAAGCACTGATCTAGAGCCCTGGTGTCTTGTTGAAATCCTGCAGGCAAACCTGACATACAGTTGTCGGATCCTGCGCAGAGCACAGAGCCTCCTCACCTCTTACCACCTCCCACGACTCCATTGTCTCCACCTCTGTCTCTCACTTTCCCAAAACACTCCACAGAATCCCCGGTACCATTTCAGGTGTTTGTTTGCTTTGCTGTGAATGTCCTTTTTTTTTTTCCCCGCCTTGTTTTCCTTCAGCTGAATTTCTAATCATCTTCCCAAAATTCTGACTCAAGTTTTTGTGAAATATCCCCCCAGAGGCTTTCTCCACACTTGCTTCCCTAAAAGTCTTACCTCTTTGTCTTTTGTACTATGTCTGTCCCCTGCACCTTTCTGCTTCTACATCTCTTTCCCACATGGCACTTGTCAGCTGACATACTACTCTTGTCTCTGAGACATGCGGAGGTCCCCTGGGCAAGGACTGAACAGCGCCCCCCCCCCCAGTCTAAATCACTCCTAGGTCATAGTGTATATTTAGTAACTTTTGCACTGAACAAGAAGGAGGAAAACACATTCGAATTCAAGCTTACTTTAGGTCTCTGAAGACTTTATATTAGATTTAATGGGAATGTAAAAGAGTCAGAGAAGCATCTACCAAGTGTCTTAGCCCAATTTCCCCCAATTCCACAGTTTGTGTTTGGCCAAGCCCACAGATAGCGCCCCCCAAGAGAATTTCAGTTCTAGCTTAGTGAGCCAGTATCCCCCACTTCGTCCGGGTTGGTGCTCAGGCATCATATATAGTCAAAGTCAAAAGACTTCCCTGAAAATGCCATCTGAAATAGAGCCTTCTTAAAGGTGCTCCCTCTCTCTCTCTCTCTCTCTCTCTCTCTCTCTCTCTCTCTCTCTCACACACACACACACACACACACACACACACGAACACACACACAGGGATGCCGCTCACTCTCTATCCCCCCTCCTTTTTTCTTTGCATTAGTGATCTTCATAGCACTTAAATATATTATGATAGAATGTCACGTTTCTTGGCTATTTTCTCCCCCTGTAGAACATGGGACAGGAGGCTTGGTCTGCTTCGTTCGCTACCACATTCTCAGTGCCTACACCACGGCCTGGACCGGAATCAGCATTCAGTAAATATTTATATATGAAATGAATGAATGAATCCTGGCTTAGGTAAGAAATCTTTAAGTCAGTATTTCCCCCAGAGGTCTCTTTTGTAATGTTAATGCATGTGACCCATAGAAAGAATTCTGGGCGGAACAAACTTAAATGGGTTTTCTCACTGTAGGACTTCGAATACCATTTACTGTTTGTGTCCACTGGGATATCTCCTGTTAAGGACTAGAGTTACAATTTAACACTTCCAAAGCTCAGATCCTTTATGTGTAGCTTTTCCAGACACCTTGCGGTGGGCGGGGGCAGCAGGGATGGGGGGAGAAGGTGGGTTCATGTATTTCCCTCTGAGAGATCCTTGCTCCAAGGACCTGTGGCAATTTATCACCTATATTGTCTTTGGTGCAGTTCACTGAACCTCCTTCTATTAGGTGCTGGATAAGGCATCCAGATGATTATAGCGCCCCTCATCTCAGCAGCATGTGTGATCGTGGTGATGAACAAAAATCAGGTGGGGACCCATTGATGTTTGCCTTATTGAGCACAGGCAGACGGGCAAGATCCTCCTGCATTTCCAAGGAAATGTAGACCAATGACATAAATCATTAAAATAATTCTTAAATATGCATGAAACCATGACTAATTTATAATTATGCCCAAAGGGAAAAGCAAAACATCTGCGAACAGACTTAAAGTTTAAGCAAAGTGTTTCTAAGTAACATTTAGGAAACCTCTACCTTCTTATTTGGTTTTGGGCCTTATTAAATACTAAAACGGCAGCAAATAGTGTAAATGAAAAACAAGGGATAGCATTTCAAAAAATTCTCTTTCCAAAGGGTCACCAGTGCATGTTGAAGATGGGTCCTCATGATCAAGGAAGGGCATGTAAGCCATTCAGCCCAGAGCCTTGTATCACCTATCACCTATCACCAAAGACACCTTCAATATATCACAGTACCCCGTGTTTCCCTGGTTCTCAAAATTCATCCATGGGGACACACACATCTCCACTTTTCAAGGGCCAAGATCAGGTGATCAGCCTGCCTCTAGAGCTTTCCCTTTCTTCTTCTTCTTTTTTTTTTCTTTTTTTAAAGATTTTATTTATTTGACAGAGAGAAACACAGCTAGAGAAGGAACACAAGCAGTGGGAGTGAGAGAGGGAGAAGCAGGCTTCCTGCTGGGCAGGGAGCCTGATGTGGGACTCGATCCCAGGTCTCCGGGATCCTGAGCCGAAGACAGTTGCTTAACCAACTGAGCCACCCAGGCGCCCTTTCCCTGCCTTCTTGTTTGCAAAAATCTGGGCGGAAAGCTCATGGTCATTTTATGGACCATAGAAAAAATATCACAAGAAAAATGACAGCCCCCTTGTATGGCGTGATATACTTGAATATGCCATCCCACTTAGACGTCAAGAACTACATATGTAGGCAGGTGTTCCCCTGTGGGGGCTCAGTATTCCAGAGCAGCTGTGTGTGCCCAAAGTGGGCACTTTCTCCACTACCTCTCCCCGTCTTTTGAGGGCACATGGCTTCATGAAAGTCTTAGAGCTAAATGCCATAAGCTTTCTATCCTGTTCCAAGTGAGTGACTCATTAACTCCGGAGTTTAACTCTGTGCCAAAGTCAGCATATTGAATATGAACTGTATCAAGATACCTAAAAAGAAACTGATGCTCTTCGAATCAAATATTATCCCACCCCATGGAGATGTATTCAGTCTTTCATTGGATGACGCATCCTCAGTTCAATTTAAAAATCCCTACTTGGACTCTGTGTGCCAAGGACTGTGAGGACTGTGAGCCCTGTGCCAGTGCCCTGTTTATATGACTAAAAAGGTGTGGTCATTGCCCAGAAGCTGTTTCCCATCTAATGAAGGAATAAAGATGTTAAAGTGATCAATTCCATTACTTGTGTTTAAAAGTAAAGCGAGATACATAGAGGATACCACGCAAGGAAGAAGGGCTCTTTGCCTGGCCTGGAATAATAAAATGGAGGGGCTTGTAAATGAGAGGTTTTGAGCAGAATCCTCAAGGGTGATGAGGAAGGAAAGGGGACAACACAGACACAAAAACCTTGTAACAGGCCCTGTTGAAGGAATAGAAGCCCAGACAGAAGGGCAGGAGGAAGGAGGAAGGGAGGCGGGGGGGGGGGGGCTTTAACTCACACATCTGGACAACAGAGCCACTGCCTGAGACAGGATGTGGGAACTGAATCTCCTGCCCCGCCCCCCCCGAGCCCCCCCACCCCCCTCACCCATCCAGGCATGGCTCTAGACAAAGGGCAGGACCAGAGTGAAAATATTTAAAATGGGTGCATTGGGGGCACCTGGGTGGCTCAGTTGGTTAAGCAACTGCCTTCGGTTCAGGTCATGATCCCGGAGACCCGGGATTGAGCCCCACATTGGGCTCCCTGCTCGGCGGGAAGCCTGCTTCTCCCTCTCTCACTCCCTCTGCTTGTGTTCCCTCTCTGGCTGTGTTTCTCTCTGCCAAATAAATAAAATCTTTAAAAAAAAAAAAATGGATGCATTGTCTTTAATCTGCCTCTGCCCACAGCACAGATGGTTGCCTAAGAGGGGACATGGGATCCATGCTGGACCCCTTCATTCCTCTTCCTCAGACACTGAGCCAAGCACCACTGGAAGACGGAGTCGGTTGGCTGGGATGAACTGTTTCCAGGGAGATTCCCTCTGAAGTCAGCGCTCTGGTCAGGTGGTCATATGTCAGCCAGTATGAACAGTGCGGGGCAGCCGTGACTAGTGAGATAAAGCCACCCTCATAGAGAGAAGCAAGACAAGGAGGCCAGCAAGGAAAGCAGGACAGAGACAAGAGACCCCATCACAGGGCTCCCTGACAGGAGGGACAGCTTCCTCCTTGCCCAGGGAATTTACGGGCTTTACCTTGGCATATGATGTGAAATGTTTTTCTTACAATAGACTTCCATCATCTTATGTTAATTTGAGTGGAATTGTGTCTCTTGCACTCAAGTATCTACTAAGGCAGAGAACATGAGATCACTTTTTGGACATATTTAACCCTGAGGTGCTTGTGGATAGAGGGGGCAGCAGGCAGTCAGAGAGATTAGGAGAGACTTACTGGCTACAGAAAAAGATATGGGAGGATCAACTCTGGTTTCCAAGCCTTCCTATTTCTCTCCATTTCTAAGCCAGTTCTGTTTTTCTCTCCCCCATGTGAAGCACTATGAAGGATGAGAAATACCGCAAGGCACAGAGGTGTTCCTCGGACCAGCCATGTGAAAAAAATGGCAACAATAATCTTTCCCTGCAGGAATCACAGAACCCTATGAGTATGAAATGTCATCAGAAGGTTTAGAAAAGACAGAGGCACTTCAGTGGCTCAGTCAGTGAAGCGTCTGACTCTTGATTTTGGCTGAGATCATAATCTCTGTGTCATGAGATCGAGCCCCACATCAGCCTTCACGCTTAGCATGGAGTCTCCTTAAGATTCTCTCTCCTTCTCCCTCTGCCCCTACCCACCCACACCCACCCCTACTCAGGCTGTCTTAAAGAAAAAAAAAAGTCTTAGAAAAGAGAAAAGACCTACAGAACCCATAGAAGACAACAGCCTTATCACCCACTGGCAGCAAGTAAGTAGGGAAAGTCCTATGGAAAGTGGGACGACTACCTGGAATAGTGTTCCAGGAGTGCTGACAACAGTGTGCTGAGAGCTTTCCACCAGCTTCTGCTGTGCTCAACACTTGGCAGGCATTGTCCGGTTTTAGATAATGGTCTCCACAAAAGCATCATGAAGAAAGTAATATTGTTATGATCCCCACTGTGCAGATTTGGATACTGATTGACAGCGGTACTAGGGTGGGGCCACGGGGGCTTATCATCGCTCTTCCTCTCTCTACTCACACCTGAACAGTTACAGAAGGGACTGGTTTCTTCTGGAAGCTGAAGCTGATGGAAGCAGTAGTTGAGAACTCATGGCTCATTCCAGGCACCCAGAGCTCATCAAAGGAAATCACTCAAAATCAACAAGCAGCCATGAGCAGAAAGCGGGGGAAATGAAGCCATCATTAAAAAGTATTTACAGGGCACCTGGGTGGCTCAGCCGTTAAGCGTCTGTCTTCGGCTCAGGTCAAGGTCTGGGAGTCCTGGGATCGAGCCCTGCATCAGGGTACCTGCTCGACGGGAAGCCTGCTTCTCCCTTTCCCACTCCCCCTGCTTGTGTTCCCTCTCTAGCTGTGTTTCTGCCTGTAAAATAAATAAAATATTTTAAAAATAAATAAGCAATAAAATAAAATGTATTTACATCTCCTGAACCACAGCTCAGAAGGGCTAAATCTCACCCTGGTCATTGCCTTCCACCTTCTTGTTCACCTCCCCGAGCAGCAGGCAATGGTATCGAGGAAGACGGGCTCTAACACCGAGAGATCTTCAGGAGCTGGGGTCTCTGTGCCCACGGATGGGATTGCAAGGTTGAAGATGGCAAAGAAGGAAAGAGGACAGAGAGGAACGCCCAGACCCAAAGCCTATTTTGGAATAAGTCCTGATCAAAGGTGCAGCTTTTTCCTGACTTTGACGGGTTGCTGGGGCCTGAGGCTACTGCCCTTTTTCCCCGGAGACCCTCCTCTGAAGGCAGTAGATCCTGCCTAAAGTGAGATGGCATATTCAGGAAAACTAGCCAGAAGCCTCTGGATTTCTCAAAGTCTCAGTTTCATTCATTTACCAAAGAGAGAGAATAATGCCCACATTACCAGACTGCTGCGGACTGAGATGGTAACGTGAAAGCTTTATGAAAACTATAAAGACTCCCCCACCTCACCCCCCAGCTTGATTATTGTCTGATTGTTCTACATGAGCTGACGTCCCTCCTTTCAATGACAGGACATTTAAAGAAAAGCATTTATCGGTGGGCGCCTGAAAACCGTAAGCATAATGACTGATGCACAGACCACATGGGCCAGGTGGCCCGGCAATGCTGTACTGGCCGCCACGCCTCGGCACCACATCTCACCCCCACCTGCCCTTGGGGCTTTGTCTGACTGTCATAGTCCTGGTCTAGTCCTCCAGGTTTATACTTTCCCTCTACTCCAGTGTAGCCCGTTCATGGAAAGACTATACCACGTAAAATCCAGTGTAGGAATAGAAGAAAATGTTTAACAAAGCAGTGTCTCCATCAGGAACAGTCAAGTTAAAGCAACTACAACTACAAAATTCAAAACAAACGCAAATACTAAACAAAAGCATCCTCTATAGGACATTATTCACTGAGTAAATGCCATTTTGTGGCTACTGCCAATCATCCCAGTTTATAAGAGAGAAATCCTCTTTCTCCTTAACATGTACTTGCAAGATGCTTATCATCATCTCAAAACTTCCCTTTCCAATATAAAGATCACAAGTTTTAATTTTTGTCTTTTACCAGATCCCTTCATCACTTGATTTAAGATTCCCTTCCCATAAAACAAAAGGTTCCTACTTTAGAAATATATTTAAACACATTACATCTTGTAAAAACTAAAGACAAATGTTATCATTCAGCTTTAAAATGTTTAGAAGTCAGCAACTCACCTCTGTTTCAGTACTCTTTGGTCGGTTAGTTCATTTTCAAGGTTTTCAGCTGCATAGAAAGACAGTGTCTGCTTCCCACGGTTGGCTGGACTAGGGAACTGTTCATCCCTGTCATCAAGAAAGAGGAGTTGGGTTAGGAGCTGTTCAACAGGGGCCATATTGTTGAATCTCGCGTCGGCTCTGATGGTAGAAGACAGCCCATAGTGATGCCATAATCTGTGTCTCCCTTCCAGCTCCATGTTAAGGTTACAACTAAGAGAATAGGAGAAAAAGGACAGTCTGGAGTCATCTCACACAGCGGTTCATGTATGCCAGGAGGTGGACTGATGCCTTTTTACAATGCTGTTTGCACCCATCAGTCATATTATAAATGGTGTTATGGCCACCCTTTCCTCTTCAAAATGATGGTGATAATAGAATGTATCTTTATTGGTTAGTATCCCTGTTCTGCCAAAAAAACAAAGTGATTAACTCTATATCAGATTCCTTCTCCACTCCCTGACATTGGGGGGGGGGGCGCTTCTATTATCTGTGGAATCTAATACCTTAGGAACCACAATCCACTAACTCCCCCTCTATGTGAGTGATACAGCTGCAGCCCAGAAGGAAAGCAAGTTGCTCACCACCTCAGCCTCCTCAGTGGCCACGCCAGGAGTTGACCTCAGTCTTCTGACTTTCTGTCCTATGATTTCTCTACCAGCTCCAGCAAGAACAGTAACCAAAAAGCAACTGTAAATACTCCTACGTATTACATGCTTCTGTGATTTGCTTAAGTCCTAACAGGACACCAAATATTCCGTCCAGATGTGGCCTACAAATACTTTTCAAAAGAACATACTGGGCAACCATCAGCCATTAAAAGAAACCTACACTCAAGTTGAAACCCATCTGCGATCTCTGATCTATAATGCCATTATCAACTCTTTAGAAGGAGTCTTAAGCATCATTTAGTCTGTCCACTTCATTTTGCAGTTGTAACTAAAAAAAAGCCAAGCAAATCTCCAAGGTTAGATGAGTAGCTATCATCAGAACAGAGGTCTGAAACCAAGTGGTTTGAAACCTAGCTTCAGGGTTCTTGCTACTCCACCCAGTTTCCTATCTTTAGTAAGCACTTCCTGAAAGGGTTTAATTAAAGAGCATATCCTCATGCCTCTTTCCATTATTGTGATACCATTGCGACAATATATTTGTCACAGGACAATATATCTGACAATAAACCAAGTATAACCAATAACCCCACCTGCAACTGTGGCTTTGTACCAGATTAATTTAACCAATCCTTAAAGTGAATAAGCAACTTACTGGGTAGAGTGAAAAGCCCCCACTCATCAGTCTCTGGATTACCAATATTCCAAGTCTTGGCTACACTTTCAAATGGCTTTCTTAACCAACTTAACAAAGCTTAATATTTAAGATGAGACTGCTGTGAAGGAGGAAAGATTTTCTCAAAGATTATGATACAACAGACATCAGTGTGAATTAACATGAAGTTAGGTACTGTATTACTTTTCTCAACCTACAGATGAATAAACAGGAATGTCAACATTTAATATAATCAAGCCAAGGCAGTGGCAGAACCAGGAATGAAGCCCAGATTTCCTGGCAGTCCAGCTAGTTCTCCTTTACTGGAGAACACTGTAACTGATCTGCAGTGGAAACAAGGCTGTCTGTTTTCTTCTAAGCTGTGCCTCAGGCAATATCAAGATTCCAGTCAACTGAAGGAACCTCCAACTCAGAAGTTCAACTCACCCATGAATGCTGGGAAATACCTTGAGCGCTATTTGAGGTTCACACCCACCCTTTGGTGGAAAGGAGTAAAAGCTTGCAATGGGAACCTCATCAAAAGTTACATATTGAAGAGTATGATTTTACACAGATATGCCAAAACAATGTTTAGGAGAAATTCTTCAAATAAATCAGATGGTAGAATCTTCAGGGCAACCATGGACCACTCCTTCGAGACCACCTGCCCCTCCCTCCATGTTCCAAATATCCAAATATTTTAGAAATTAATTACTTAGGCCAGGTCTCTCTATCATTGTACTGCTTATCAAAGAGCAAGATAGCAATATATATTATTATAGATTTAATCTGAAAAACTAAAGACAGAATGGATTTCATCAAACATCTAATCTTACTTTAAAAAATTAATGAATAATCTCTCTGCAGCAATTATTTAACCCTAGAAACCTGGCAAGAAGTCTCAAATATGGAAAAACCAAGTCAGAATGCTTGAAATGATCCTGAGGCAGAGATTTATAAAGTGAACATTTTAATTTGTATTTCCTGCTATCACTCCTTTCCATTGCAGAAGTCAGTGATTTAAAAAAAAAAAAAATCCATCCCTAAGCCTCAAAGGCATCACCAATTCTTTGACATGATTTTTGTGGGATGTGATCATAGCATTCAGTATTCAAAGAATACCCCTGAGAAATTAGAAAATTCACTGTGGTAAGAGTCTTTAGCAAATTATACTGCAAAAGCCTCTAGAGGAGAATATAAATTAATTACTATAAGAAATTCTTGGCAAATAAATAAATACATAAATAAACAGTTTTGGGGAAAAGCAAAGGAGCAGTAAAAGATACATTTCCTAAATCTGATTTTAAAAAGACCCAAGCTGCAGGAGTCCATTTGCACTTGCGTTCTCTGTACATTCCACCACTTGCTATAGAGCTTTCTATATAGAAACTCCCAGTTCATAGAACTTACCTAAGCAATTGGAGTCAATGTTCAAAACGCAGTACATTAAAATAAGGAGGAGGAGGAGGAGGAGGAGGAGGAGGAGGAGGGATGTAGATTGATTCATAAAACTTTGCAAAAGTGTCCTTAATGAAGATATTAAAAATACTGTACCTACAAATTTGCTGAAAAACAGTCACAGTTTCCAAAGTGTTTTAACCCCTACATGTCATGCTCTAGTCATCATCAAGAAAGCACAGCATCAAAACTAAGGTCATTCAGGCACAGACTTACTCCAGGGCTGCTCTTGCCTGAGTGACAGGGGCTGTTTCTCCAGGGCTTCCAAAGGACTCCAGTTTTTGACTCATCTGCTTATATTTTTTAATTAAATCCATCAGAACAGCCTGGTGCCCAATTTTCTTTACCAGTTGCTGAACCATCCGATCATTAAGAGCTAGAAGAGCGGCCCCACTTACTTCTTCCTCTGGGAAAAAGGAAAAAAAAAAAATGTCTCCACATGCTTGTGCGGTAAAGCACCACACACACAACACTCTGAACAGGCGAAGTCATTTCTGGTGTTAAAAGGATCATCAAAACTTGTCCTCTGAAGTTACAAAATCATCTCTCTTTCTGCCAAAGAAAGAACACTGGCACCTATCATTCCCAACAGCTGTCTGCTCCTACCTAGGAAATTATCAGAACGTGGAGTCACAATGAAACTTTCTCTTTCCCTGGGGGCCACCCCCCTCCCAATTATTCTCTGTAAGATGCACTGTTTTTATAAGAGAAAAAGGTTTCTCAGAAAATCCTTCTTAATAGTAACTTCCAGGCAATCTCCAATACTTGAAAATCCAACAGTGATCAGAATACAGGCTTTATTCCTTAAGAACAAAGGCGGTATCAAATGCAGATAGCCAAGATGTATTTTAACTAGCTTTTCCTACTTTGCTTTATTTGAGTTCTTTTTCGAATATTACACTCTCCTCTGGATGTTAGGTCAAATGCAACTCTGCCACAGTCAGTAAAGAAAGGGAAGTTCCCCAAGGTAGCAACTCCACACCCACATTCACATGCATTAGGCAATAAGAGTGATTAATTATCAGTAAGAGAGGACACTTAATAGCTAAGCTGCTCTCTTAATATTTTTTCAAAGTATAAACAACTCACCTTGAAACCTATGAACTAGCTCTCCTAAGTTTTTCTCCACCAACCAACTGCAGACCTGATCAACTGACCAGGTTTCCATGGCTGTGTCCCGTAAATACACCTGTAGAATAAAAGGTCAGAGAAGGATTCTTCGGTTTTTCTCTCTGATTGTTGTTCTTTTATGTTTTGTTTTTTTCCAATCAGCTCTCTAATCTCAGCTCCTCCCTTTGCCAGACTCTTTGAGACTCTCAATTACAAAGCTTCTTCAAGGTTACTCTTTCCCGAATATACATCTAAAGGTTGCTAATAAAATAAATACTCTTTTTAAAAATGAGACCAGTTGGAACCTATTTCCTAGTCTCATTTCTCAAATTCTTCACCTTCTACTACTTTTTTTCCACAGGCATCCCTCAGCTTTAGTAACAGCCCACCAAAGCGGTACAATGGTACCCAATCCTGTACCATTAACACCCAGGTCTCTTCACAAAGAAAAGAAAGGTGTGAAATTCACCACTACTAGGCTCATCAGGAAGTGGTTGACATTTACAAAAGGGGTGGGCAGGGGAGGAAGGGAGGAAGGATCAGATAAAAGCCTGACAGAGATACTTAGTAAACCAGGAGGGTTTAACCCCTTGTGGCGCCCAGCTAGGAAAGAGAGCTTGTCCTGATTACTTTGGTTTAGCAAGCTGAGGAAGTAGGAACCAGATTTCTCTGGAAAATCTGAATGTTTCTTTCCTTCCTTCTACTAACACCCTTTATATTTTATTAAGTCCTAGAACTTTATTAAACAGCATTATGATGGATAACTAGGGAAAAGGAGCACATTGCTTGAAGCTTTAAAATAATTTAGTTGGGCAAATTTAAAACGGGAAAATAATTAAATATGTTAATAGTTGTTAAGTGAAGGGTATGTATACAAAGTTGGCAAGATATGTTCTTTAACTGTTCTGTTATTTTTACATGTCACTATTCTTCTGCAACTGCTTAGAAAACTTTAAAAGCTATATCAATTTCAGACATGCCTGGCTGGCTGATTTGGTTAAGCGGCTGACTTCAGCTCAGGTCCTGATCCCAGGGTCCTGGGATCCAGTCCCACATGGGGTTCTTTGTTTAGCGGGGAACTTGCTTCTCCCCTTGCTTATATGCTCGTGCTCTCTCTCTCTCTGACAAATAAATAAATATAATCTTCAAAAAAGTATATCCACTTGAGTAATTTTTAAAATTTCTCTTAGCAACTCAGCCCCTGCTTTTTATAAGTCCATCCAAATTACTTAAAATGGACCAGGAAGGAAATGAAAAAACAAAACATTTTCATTTTAACATTTTAACATTGCTTTTTATTTCATCTTTTCATCTAAACGATGCAGAGTTACCTGCACATGGCAACACAAAGCTATTCTATAGAGAAATGGAAAGATACAAATATTTATTAGATTGCATATTTAAATTTTATTGCCTCAAAATTAATTTTGTTGCATTTTTCATTTTCGTGCATTTCCAACATCACAATATCCAACATCACTGTTGGCATGGTGGGGAAGGAAATCAAGTTTACCTTTCAGACTGCAACAATCTGAGAAGAAAACGGGTCTTCAAAATTCATTTCCTCAAAAACAAGTCCACTTCAAAGTAATAAGCTACATTCTCATATGCATTCACAAACACCAAGTTGCAAAACTGAAAACAAGGGTTAAATATAGGAGACCGTCTTGCTGAATTACAGTGGTGGATTTAATTTGCTAAGACAACAGTAGCCACAGAACTCCTCCCTTAGGCTAAGCTGCAATAGTATGGTGTGAAAAGTCATTATTTGCGAGACTCTGGTGTAAATTAAAAATCACACCTTCCTGTCACACTTCTGGCTTCCTTGTGAAGAGTAAGACTTAAAAAAAAAAAAATAGAAAAGAAAAGAAATAAACCCCCACGATTGTCTAAACTCCAAGATTAAAAGGTATGCAAAGCAGAAGACACTGCTTTGCAGCAGTCAATGGATAAAAGGATATTTGAAAATAAAATAAGTACTTGGAAACCTTCTTGTATTTTTAAACTCCCGGATATTTACCTAATTCTACTTCCGGAAAAAACAAAACAGTTATCAAATTATAACTTCATACACACATAACCAGATTAAAGAACTGTAGTTTTGACTATTAGTTTTTCTGAGTCTTTAAGAAAATAAAATAGTATCATTTCTGAGACAAGGTAATATCCTTAAGTAGCAAGCTTGCATCTTCCTCTCACATAAATGAAGGATATATTATTTATGACCTTATACTTCATAAAGGAACAGAGAATACATCAAATGGGAAAAAGTGTATCCAGCTGCTTTATGGCGAATCCAGCAGTCTTAGAAACATCTTAAGTAATTTTGGAACATGAGGGCAAGTATGATCCCTAAATTTTTTAAGGCACGATAATAAAGAAAGAATAACATAAGAAGGTTATGTGAGAATACCTTAGCCAAAGCATTTTCGTTATTCAATTAGACCGTACTTTAATAAAATGAATTTGTAGTAAATATTAAAGGAACATCTAATTAAAGCCAGAAAGAGATAAGACTTCAGCTAAAGCAGCCTGAGGGTAAGTTTTATCTAATAAATTTGTTAAAGCTCCATAGGAAGGTAGTACCAGCTGCTATTAATGTGGTTTATTATTTTCAAGGGTGCTGTGGCATATAACAACATCAACCACAAACAAGCACTTTTAAAGAAAATAGAAGGGGCTCCTGAGTGGCTCAGGCTATTCAGCTTCTGCCTTTGGTTCAGGTCATGATCCCAGGACTCTGGGATCAAGCCCCGGCATGGGGCCCCTGCTCTGCAGGAAGCCTGCTTCTCCCTCTCCCACTCCCTCTGCTTCTGTTCCTTCTCCCTCTCTCTCTCTGTCAAATAAATAAACACAAATCTTTTAAAAAATAGTAATAAATAATTTTTTAAAACATGAAAACAGGGGCACCTGGGTGGCTCAGTTGGTTAAGCGACTGCCTTCAGCTCAGGTCATGATCCCGGGGTCCCGGAATCAAGTCCCACATCGGCTCCCTGCTGGGCAGGAAGCCTGCTTCTCCCTCTCTCACTCCCCCTGCTTCTGTTCCCTCTCTCGCTGTTTCTCTCTGTCAAATAAATAAAATCTTTAAAAAAAAAAAAACATGAAAACATTTTTTTCATTTTTCTTGCTGTTTGCATTTTTCTTTTTCTTTTCCCAAGGCAACATAAAGATTTTTAAAAGCTTTGCTGGGGACATTAAGCCCTCTCCTGAACCAAGGCCTGTTTGCTGTCCTTTCCGGCAGAGGACGTCTGTTACCGTGGGTGTAATTGAAGGAAAAGCCATTTAGCCAAAAAAATCAGATCCTATTAGTGAAAAAGAAGGAGGGGGGTTGCAAAAAATAGGTATATGACAGTCACATGGAGCAATATCCAGACAATTCTGTCGGGAGCAGCCTTGCTATGGCAGGAAGCGATGACGTCATTACACTCCAAGGAAGCGATTCATGCCATCCGCTTTGGGCCATTGTTCATTCCAACCATCACCAGACCAGAAGGTATGAAAGCTGGAATAGTCAACTAGAAGAGCTTGTTCACTTCTGTCATCAAAATATTTTCTGCCTAGGTAGCTCAGAGCTAGGTGAATGGTGATAAAGAAGTTAGAAGGCTTACCAAGAACATAAGACGTGTCCATGAGCAGAATATAATCCAGAGTCAGTTACAACCGGCGCTATAAAAAAACACCCTAGGCTGGATTTTCCCACTCTCCTGGAAATGGATTGAATAGATCTTAACTTGGAACCTGAACAGAAAATACAGTTCAGATAGTGAAGGAGGCAGAGGAGTGAAATCAATACAACGCACTAAAAGTAAAACGCCAGCAATAAACAAGTCATGATTGGGGACCTGTAGGTGGACGGGACTGTCTGGAGTGGCCAGAGCAGACAGGATCTGAAAGATCACTGGAGAGCTTACAGATACATGTCCTCTTGGGGAAGTCATTGACTTGTCCCTTATCCCATGCTTTAGAAAGATTATTTACACAGCCGAAGCAGATAAATTACAGGAAAGGGTGTTTTTTCTTGAAGTAAATTGTGTATGACAAGGAAGGGTTTAGCTTTCACTAAACATTCCTATATGTACCAATTTTCCTTTGTTTTAGAAAGACAGATTTTTATATTAATCTCTCAAAAAATTATGGAAGTAGGGACAGCTGGATGGTGTTGTTGGTTATGTGTCCCACTCTTGGATTCAGCTCAGATTGGTGAGATCGAGCCCCACCTCAACTCTGCACTCAATGCCAAGTCTACTTGGGATTCTCTCTGTCCCTCCCACTTGTGCTCGTTCTCTCTGAAATGAATAAATAACGCTTTTTTAAAAAAAATATATGGAAACAAAACTTTTAATTTTTTTCATAAATCCCTAGCAAAAACAGAATGATATCTACAAAGTTAGCTGACACCAAGCAAATGAAAACACATCAACAGGGGTTCTCAGTAGACATTAAACGGAACCATATGAAATTGTCGTTTTTGTACCTATAAGAGTCTCAGATCACTAATTTCTTATGGTGAATTACTAACTAAAATCTCGATTTTCTGAAAACTACTAAGTCTTTCTGGGTTCCCTGTGTCCAGCAAAACTTATCAGAGGTATCTGTAATTCACACCACCCCCAAGAAATCTGAGGGAGAGAAGTGGGGTACACAGTAATAGTAACTTAAATTTTATATTTCTACATCTATAAAGAAACCAGAGAGAACTTTATCTGGGAGGTTAATCAAGCTAATGAAAAAAAAAATAGCAATGGGTCAGGATGCCAGTACTTCAGGACTTCTGAGTCACAAACACCCAGGTCTTTTGGTCTTTGAATGAAACTTATGGTTCATCCTTGCTTCTGCCTAGTTGACTGTCAAAGTTAATGGGTCAGCTATGCAGACTGCAATCCTCTGGGTTTGAATACTGTGAGCTGTGCTGTTAACTTTTATCAGAGGCTGAATGTGTAACTGAGAATCTTGATCGTCTGAGGCTGTCGATTCATTCAGAATTGATTTATGAATTCCCATTAATGTTTAAACACTGTTTTATGTTTTTATTCAACTATGGTACTCATGTTCATCTGGAAGGACAAATGTGTAAAAAGAGACAGAAATTCTTGGAAAAGGATTTGCTTTCCTAGATGTTCAAAAGTCTGAAAAAATTACAATAAATGTAAAAGCATGGTACTTAGATGAAAGAGGACTGATCTTTGAAACAGAATAGAAATCTGGAAACAGAAATATACATACGGAAGTATCAAAAAGACGTTGATTCAAATTGGTAGTGAGAGAAGGGATTATTCAACAGATTTCGTTGGGACCAGACCTCATATCACCTATAAACTAAATTCCTCAGATGAGTTAAAGAATTAAAAATGAAAATTAAATAAAAAAGAATTAAAATAATGTAAAACAAGATTGTAAAATAAAAATAAAAGATTGATAGATTTGACTACTAAGTGGAGAAAATATTTATGTATAGATATATGATATATAATTATAAGGAATATGATTTGTATGGAAGTGTTGAATCACTAAATTGTACACCTGAAACTAATATTACACTGTATGTTAACTAACTGGAATTTAAATAGGAACTTAAAAAAAAGTTAAATACACCAATAAAAATAGGAATGGGCAATTCATGAACAAAATTTTAAATCTGTTCAACATTCTTTGTCATAAAAATGATCAAATGCCATTTTCATCTACTCTATTAGAAAAGGCAAATTTTTTAAAAAAAGATTAGCAAGAATACAAGGTCTCACTTTCTCTGACATATTGCTAAGGGAAGTATAAACTGCTACAACTTCTTCTGTTGTATTAGTCCCATTCCATAAATGAATGCTGGTGTTCATAGACGTAATTCACCTGAAGTCCCATAGCTTGTAAGCAAAAGAGTAGCTTTGAATTCCAATCTCTCCAACTTCAAGGGCTACTAAGATAAGTGAAAAATCATCAAAAAAACTCCTACGATTTGACCCCAACATAACATTTCTAAGAGTTTACCCTAGGGACATTACCAGAGAGGAACACAAAGATGGGTACGCTAGCAAGAGCTAGAATGGCAAAGAAACTGGACCAGCTGTTTCCATAAATAGAAACTGACCACTGAATTATGGTAACTTATATTTAAAATGGGTAACTATGCAGTAATTAAAGATAGTGTTTTAGAAAAATAGTAATACAGAGAAACAGTCATGAAATATCATTAAGGGAAAATAAGCTTATAATACATTTTAATGTTGTAGGAGTGTGAAATAGAAGTAGAAAGAAGCATATGGGTCACAAGAAGATGGGGAAAACATACACCAAAAGGGAAAATGGTTTCCATGGTTTAATGGAATTAATGCATTTTGTTTTCTAATTTGTTATTCTCAGACTTTTCATTAAGAAAATTTTGAGAGGAGTCAAGATGGCAGAAGGCCAGGTGACCGCATTTCGGGGAGTTCCCTGAAGAGAGCTGAATTCCAGCAAAAAAACCACTACAAGACCACCGTGAACACCCATGAAATCAGCCTGAAATGTGATATTTCCCACTTCTGGACCACCACGAGAGACAAGGAACATCAACAAACAGGTAGAAACAAATAAGAGGGTCTGGAGGCTTGCCCCCAGAGACAGGGGAGTGGGGGAGGAAGCCCGCAGAGCTGAACCATTGAAACGAAAGTGTTTTGTGAGTGAGGAATAACAGCAGATTACGGCCTGAATCGGGGCTAGACAGAAACGGGAACACAGTGGAGCCCGGGGAAAGGCAAGGAGACTTTTTAAAATTTTTTCCTGCCGCCGGCGCCCCCGCGGGCCGCCGCTGCCAGAGCCACAGCAGCTGCCCCGAAAGCAGCGGGAGTGGATTCTATTTTTACGCCGCTGCCCTTCTCTCCCGTCTCTCTCCACACCGTGGGCCGCGTGCAGACCCCCCCAGGGAAGGCATTTTTACAGACTTGCATGGGAACGGAGAGGCCGCGGGTCCCAGGGCGCAGACAAAGTCAAGTGATCCAAAAGGAGCTGTGGCTTTGAGGTGCGGGACTGAAACAACAAGCAGGGGCAGGGACAGAAATCAATAAAACGTCTGCACCAGCCCGGCTATGACAGACTGCCAACCAGGAGGCTGGAAAGAGCCCCTCCCTGTGTAGAGGCTCTCTCTGGGAGGGAGGTCTGGGCACAGACATCTTGCTCTGACCTGACTTCCTCAACAGCTGAAAAAAGAGGTAAAAGAACAACGATCCGCTACCAGAGAATTGTAACTTGATAACCTGGTTACCATTGAGACCAGCCTCTAGCAAGGGGGCCCAGAGACTCAGCCTAGGTAGAAGGACTGAAAGGGAATGGCACGACCTGTCCCCAGAAAGCAAGCCAGAAGCTCAGGAGGACAACATTCCAATGCAAAACCCCAAATCGGGGGAAAGGCAATTTATTAAACTCCTGGCACTGACTACAAGTACCAAAAGCCCTACAACTCATTGATACAGTTTTCCACCTCATTTACTTTTTTAAACTTTTTTCTATTTTTAATTTTAAAGCTTCCATTTTAAGCTTAAAAATACATTTTCATGGTTTTTCTTCTTTCAATTTTTAGCCCCCTTCTTATCACAACGTGATACCCAATACAACACCCCATAACATTTCTTATTTTTTTATTTTTTAATTCTTTTTTATTTTTTTTATTTTTTTCTCTTTTTTGCCCTGAAATTTTTTCAAACACACCCCTGTATTTTCTGCTTTTGTTGTTGCCTCTTGTTTCCCTGTTCACTCTCTCTGTTTTTCCCTTTCTTCTCTCCTCTTTCCTTTATTCTCTCTTTTACGTATACATGTAGATACAAGCTTCAAGTCAATCCCACATTCCTATTCAATATTACCCCTATATACAACCAGTTCGAATCCCCCTATATCTTTTGAAAGTGGGCTCCTCCAACAATAACAACAAGACAAACTCGGGAGCGGCTGAAACACATTCCTAGCCCACAAGGAGTGTCTACCCTCACCTTCCCACTCTAGTTTGTCAGTGTGTCTGTGTAATTGTCTTTGCTTCAATATTATATAAATACTGGTCTTGGGGGTCATATAGGTTGGGCTTCGCTTTTTGATCTCTTCATTTACCCTTGATAACCCTTTTCTTTACCCTGTAACAGCTTTGTACCATATAAATCCTATCACCGTGCCCTGCTCTGGCAGGGGTGTCTTTTCTTGCTTCCTCTCTTCCGTTTTCTTTTTTCTTTCTCCTCCCTTTTCGGTGGTGAACTCTGGTTGCTCCAAAACCTTCCAACAACCAATCCACCTAGATAGTGGCTGATATATCTAGCCATACACCCCCTCAACCACTCCTTGCCACAATGACTCGGAGAAGGAACACCCAACAGAAGAAGAACCCTGAGACTGCAACCTCGGTCACAGAATTACTGGAAATGGACATAAACAATATGACAGATATGGAATTCAGGGCAGCAATGTCCAAGCAATAGTCAATTTAGAAAAGAACATTAGTCTCAAAGTGGAAGCCATAGTAACAGAAGTGAAAGCTGAGGTTAGAAATGCTTTAGATGAGATGCAATCTAATTTAAATATGCTAACAGCCAGAGTAAGTGAAGCTGAAGATCGTATCAGTGATTTAGAAGACACACGGAATAAGAAGGAGGAGCAAGAGAAGTCTTGGAGCAAACAACTAAAATCCCAAGAAAACAGAATAAGGGAAATGAATGATGCCATGAAACGCTCCAATATAAGAATTATTGGAATCCCTGAAGGAATTGAGAGAGAGAGAAGCCTAGAAAATATTGTTGAACAAATCATGGATGAAAATTTCCCAAATCTGAGGAATGAAACAAATGTTCATGTCCTAGAAGTAGAGAGGACACCCCCCAAGATCAATGAGGCCAGAAAAACTTCCAGGCACATAATAGTAAAATTCTTGAACCATAAAA
>PITA01006454.1:30410-100103 GCA_004023965.1 Spilogale gracilis | reverse complement strand
AATAAATAAAATCTTTAAAAAAAAAAAAAAAAAAAATTTTAGAGGCATCTGAGTGGCTCAAATGGTGAGGCATCTGCCTTTGGCTCAGGTTGTGATCTGGCAGTTCTAGGATTAGGCCCCGTGTTGGGCTCCTGCTCAGCTGGGGTCTGTTTCTCCATCTCCCTCTGCCCCTCCCTCTTGCTCATTCTCTATCTCAAATAAATAAATAAAGTTTAGAAGATCATCAAAAAAAATTTTTTTTTAATTCCAGAGGCACCTGGCTGGCTCAATCTGTGGAGGATGTGACTTTTGATCTTGGGGTCAAGAGTTCAAGACCCATGTTAGGTGTAGACTTAGTTAGAAATAAAATCTTAAAAAAAGAAATTAATCCCAATATAGTTAACATAGAGTGTTGTATTCGTTTCAAGTGTAAGGACATCATTTTTTAGTGAATGCCACAGCTCTGCTACCTGCTACACCATTTTTCTGGGGCTTCTTGGGGTGCGGTGAACACAGAAAATCTGAAGCAGGCTACGATAAGGCTATCCTAAGCTCTATGTGGGGGGTGTCATGCTCCTAAATCTGCCTGCATGCACCCTTGATTTGACTTCCAGCCCAAGGACATGGCTTAGGAGGGGCACCTCTGGTTTCCCTACTGCTTACCAAGCTAAACAAGTAGGGATACCTGGGATCCAGCAGGCCCTGCTCCACTCCCCAGGCCATCTCTCTCACAGCATTACTGATCTCGTGACGGGATGTGTAAGCAAAGCAGACATTTAGGAAACACCTGAGAAGGGAAGAAGAGAATAATTTACCAGGACAGGGACGAAGGACTAAAGTCACTGCCTACAGAGTACTGCTTCCCCGGAAGAACAAATACACACAACAAATGTGAACCGGGCATATCTCTGAAAGGTGAGATTATGGATTCCTTGCGTTTTTCTTAGAATAAACTTGTTATCAGTTTTGTAATAAGACAAACAATAAATGACCCTTTTACCCCTTGACCCTCTCTCCTTCTACTGCCAACCAGCTTTCAGAGGACGTGAATGCACTGTGATATTAACGCAAGCAAAGTAGAATAGGAAGGAAATTGATGCGATCCGGTCCACTGCCAAACACATATTATATTCCAAAGGCACACCTAATGAAGGTTGGATTACTGAACTCTGTTTGGCTCTGCATCTGCATGACTTCCCAATGTCAACCTCTCCATGGGTTAAAGGAGTGGGACAGAAAAAGATTTTCTTGGGGCGTCTGGGTGGCTCAGTCATTAAGTGTGTGCCTTCAGCTCAGGCAATGATCCCGGAGCCTGGGATCGAGCCCTGCACCGGGCTACCTACTTGGTGGGAAGCCTGCTTCTCCCTCTCTCACTCCCCCTGCTTGTGTTCCTTTTCTAGCTGTGTTTCTCACTGTCAAATAAATAAATAAATAAAATCTTAAAAAAATTTTTTTTTCTTGAAGGATCTGCCTTTAGAGACAGAGAGATACTACAGAGACAGAATATATTAAAATGTGGGGTATCAGGGAGGTCCTGGAGAACTCTGATCCAGAGCTTAAGACCACATCCACAGCTTATCCACCCGATAACGCTCATTTCCACCCCAGCCCCCGTCAAGTAAAATACTACTAATAATGACTATTATATACACGTGCATATGTAAACATCAAATATGTACATATCGTGGGGGGTAGGCACATGAAAGAGGAAGAGGATGAAAAACTGTGTTTCACACATTTGACAAGGTATTAAGAACCATCTCTGGCCTTCCCTGCAGATGGGAGAAGTCTCTAAGCATCGCAAACCCCTCCTGGCCTCTTGTACCAAACGACGACCAAGAAAGGCCCAGCATGTCTCCCTAAGCTAGCAGGGAGTCAAGGACTGCTCTGAGTTGCTCAGAGGGAACGGGAACACTTACTTGTTATAGTTCTTGGTGGCCTGCACCGCCTGTGCAATCAGCTCCTGGAGATCCAAGGGCAATAAATGCAGATCGCCCAGGACCCGGATACACACCCCGTGCTTCTGTAGTTTCTCCCTGATCAGGAAAAGGAGGCAGGGTTGGGACAGAGAGCCCGTGGAGCTGGAGAATTGCTCACACTCAACTCCCAGTTCCTAAGCTCTGCCCTGTGTCGGGCATTGTCCCGGGTGCAGTGTGTCACCACGTCCCCTCAATGACGCTGACCCCTGCCACATTCCCCATTCTACAGCAGGAGACGAAAGCTCAGACAGACAGGCAGACAGACGTCAAGGGTGGTCTGCCGGATTTGAGAACCCGAACCCAACTCTTTACCACACATTACACTGCTTCATATGTCCTTGTTGGCAGGTTACATTTTATATATCCTGTCCCGTTTTGAGAAGTGAATAAACTCAAGGGCGGGAACAAGATTGGTCGTTAGTTCTGTACCTTCTGGTAAAAAATGTTAGTAACAGCAACATCTCACGTTAATTTTATGTTTACTAAGTGCCAGACACTGGTCTAAGTGCTTTACATGCATCAATACGTTCCATCCTTACACCAACCTTTGAGGCAGACACTGCTATCATTCCCCTTTTAATAGATGAGGAAACTGAGGCCCAGGGAGGTTAGGTCATTTGCTCAACATCAGACAGGTGGTGAGTGGAAAGCTGAATCTGAACCTAGGGAGCCTGGTTCCAGGCCTGTCCTCTTCATCATGGCATCTTGCTGCCTCCATACAGTATTCCCAAACTCTGCGCAGTGGGCACGAATTCAGTTACCCAACCAGCTCCCCTCACCTGGAGATGCTGTGGAGAAACTGAATGACAAGCGTCTGGAAAATGGGAACTTAATAACAAGAAGTATCTGTAAGGCAGGCAGGTCCTTGAGATCCCTGATCCAGAGCGCAAGGCCATATCCACAGCGGATCCACACCGTAACCCACATGACTCTGTTTCCAGAGCGAAGCAAGATCTAACCACCTGTTGTGGAGAACCCACCAAAGTTGCTATAGCAGACAAATGAAAGCCCGGATCAAGGCAAAACCAGAAAGAAGAGCTACATTCAAAGCCTCGAGTCAGCACTTACTAGATGACCTTGCAGAAGCACTTAGCCTCTCTGAGCCTCAGTTTCCTGTACCTTGTAAACTGAGGGGAAGAACAATCCCTGCTGGAGCGCCTGGGTGGTTCAGTGGGTTAAAGCCTCTGCCTTCAGCTCAGGTCATGATCTCAGCATCCTGGGATCGAGTCCCACATCAGGTTCTCTGCTCAGCGGGGAGCCTGCTTCCCCTTCTCTCTCTGCATGCCTCTCTGCCTACCTATGATCTCTGTGTCAAATAAATAAATAAAATCTTTAAAAAAAAAGAAAGAACCATCCCTGCTGTACTCTCCACAGTGGCTTGTGTTGGGTAAAAGAAGATACCTGAAAATGTTTATTCTCAGACAACAGGCAGGTTACCTGAGTGAGGTCTATAGGGAAGGAGAGCCAAAAGCCTTGGAGAGGAGCAGATCTGGGTTCCCACGCTGGTTCTGCCATGAGCTTGCTGTGTGACCATGGGCATGCCTTGTGCTTCTATCCACTAGGGTCATTTCCTAACTGATGAAACTGAACTAGTCCTATGGTTTTCCAACCTTCCTTTAGCCAAGAACTCTTTCTTCAAGTCACACATTAAACAGAAGCCCAGGCGTGCCTGGGTGGCTCAGTCGGTTAAGCGTCTGCCTTCAGCTCAGGTCATGATCCAAGCGTCCTGGGATGGAGCCCGGTATTGGGCTCCCTGCTAGGCGGAGAGCTTGCTTCTCCCTCTGCCTCTGCTTGCTACTCCCCCTGCTGTGCTCGCTCTCGTTCAAGTAAATAAATGAAATCTTAAAAACACCAAAAAAACAGAAGCCTAATACATAAAATAGGTAAATGCCAACCAGCACCCTGTGCCCCATCCTCTCTAGCTTCTTTACACACCCACTCGTCAGAACTCTGAGGTTCTGTTGCATATTGCTGGAAGATAAGATTTCTTCTTGTTCTGTCCAGGACTTTAGAACTTAAGACCATTTTCCCTACTGCTGACTGATTAGAGCAATCTCAGAGGCACCTCTTCTGCCATGCATTTTGACCTCTCAGGAACTGTAAAACTACCTCCTGTCTTTTGGACCACTAGCAGACAACAGCTCAGCTCTGGAGTTGGAAGTCTGTCTTAGCTCTACCTGTCTGATAGCTGTGTGACCCAGGAGGCACACCTACACTTCTCTGGTTTTCACTTTCCTCCTCTCCACAACCAGATAATAATAATCTCTTTCTCACAAGATAATGTGAATATTACATGAAATTACATGCCAGGCTCAGGGCCTGGCACACAGTATAAGCACTTTAAAAAGGTGGGATCAGTGTGACGTACAGAAGAATCTGAATACCTGGAAAGAGCCCCCATTGCCTCCAACCCCAGCCCTTGGGTGGGAACTCTGAGCCACACGGGCTCTATTGGGGACCAGAAAGCAAGGTCTGTGGCCAAGTCTCATTACCCTATTATGGACAGAGAGAAGCCTGGCTACCCTCCTCACCCCAAAACCCACACTGGGACAGAAAAGACAAAATTATTCTAGGTCCAGCTCCACTGGTGCCCTAGGCTCTCTGTTCTCTCATCTCCCTGGGTCCTGGTACAGGGAAGAGCTGGGCAGAAAAGGGTTGTAATGATGAATTTGGGGCAGTCCTGGCTGGGGAGGTTTCCACACTTTGAAGCAAATAATCTCCACCAAACTTCCTCTGTCCCTTTCCAGCGTTGCTCCCTAAGTTCATTTAAACTCAATGACAGCTAAAAACAGTACTGAGTCTTCCTCGTCCACATCATTCTGTCCCTTCCAAAAGAATATATAGGGCAGCATAGTAATGTTTTAGGATGATTACATGGTAGAAAAGGACTTTTCCAACATTTCTCTCATGCTACTCCCCAGATCATGGTTTATTGATTGTGGGGTAGAAATCTAAGGTGGGCTATTAATTAAGGGCTTTAGTTCATTCTGGGCTGCTCTACTGAAGCAGTGAAGGGTGAGGTGCAGAGAGTAGGAAAAGGCCCTGTCTAATGGATTTCAATTCCTGGTTTCAGTTTTGCTTGAGGCTGTTTATACTCGTCCTTGAATTCTGTGAAATGCCACTATATCAACAGATAAATGCCCACTTAAAAAAAAAGGGGGGGAGAAAAACTAAAATTCCAGGTATTCAGATTCTTCTGTTCTCTCATCTCATCTTGCTATAGATGCCATCAAAGAGATCTAACTAACGGTAGAAGGGTTTAGAATTCCTTAAACAAGCCTGAGATAAGAGAGGTGAGGGTTATGGTATAAGAACACACCCCCCGCCTCCAATAAAATCTTACTGTTCTTCCATCAAGCGGCTGAACTTCTGCCGGGCCAGATCCATTAGCCCGTCTACCTCACTCTTGGAGCGTTTGAAGTTCTCAATGCTGAACGCGTAGACGGTCACCTCTAGGATGCCCAGGTTCAAACACCAGCGCAGGGTCTGAGAGGGAGAAAGCAAGGAGGTAGGGTACAAGGAAGAGCAGGAAGGGAAATAAGAGATGCCTCCGCTCCAAGTTAGTGTTGGAGGTGAGAGGCAGACTTTTCGCCTCCCCAAACCAGGTAAAGCTAGAATAACACCAGTGTTTCTGTCAGAATAACAAACCAAGTAAATAGAAAGCCACCACATGAGAAACTGAAAAATGTGAACTGAAGGATTCTGCTCTGCTGGTGCTATTGTGGTTTAGTAGAAAGAATTCTACCAAGAGAGTAAAGATCTAGGTTCTAGTCCCCAACTCCCGTGTGCGCTTCCTATGTGACTGCAGGCAAATCGTTTAACCTCTGTGGGCCTAACTCTCCCTATCTTTAAAACAGGAGCACCATCCATCATTCACAAGGTGGCTGAAGGACAATGTAAAACACAGGCATTAGGGGCACCTGGGTGGCTCAGTCAGTTAAGAGTCTGACCTCAGCTCAGGTCATGATCTCAGGGTCCTGGAAATAAACCCCACGTCAGGCACCACCCTCAGTGAAGAGTCTGCTTGTCCCTTTCCCTCTGCTCCCCATGCCCGCTCACTCTCCCCATCTAACAAATAAATCTTAACACACACACACACACACACACCACTCTTGGCATAAGTTCATTTTTTCTGTTAGACTGAGACGCTGATGAGTTATAAGAATAAAGGCATCAAGTACACAGCTGGGTAGCATTTAAGTCTACAAAGGATTTTCACAAATATTATTTCATTTGATTCTCTGAACCACCTCTTGAGAATGGCACTGCTGTCTTCATGTCTACTTCATAGAGGAGAAAAACTGAGGCTCAGACAGTGGAAGAAATGTGTCAGAAGGCTAGAACTCCACTACTATGTAAGGTTCTGGAACAGCAAAAACTAACCTTCAGTGATAGAAATCAGAACAGTGGTTGCTCAAGAGGGGAAGAGGAGGTGGCACAGGGTTTGACCAGGAAGGGAGGGACACAAGGGAACTTCTTGGAGAGACAGAAATGTTCTATATCTTGACAGGGGTATGGATTAGACAGGTAAATGCAACTGTCAAAACAAAATGCATAAAAATGTGCGTTTCACCATATGCAATTATATCACAATGAAAAGAGAAGTAAAACTCATACTTCAACCCAGTCCTCTGGGGCTGCTGTAACCCAGAACCACTAAAGGCAGACAACTAACTAGAGCTGAGAATAACAGTGTTGAGACAGGGAGCCTGGAGGCGAAGGGTAGGGGACAGAAGACATTCAATCAGAACTGAACCTACAGAAACAAAGAAGACAGCTGCCTTTCTAATACCTTAATAGACATATACACAACCCAATCCACTGCCACCTGGGGAAAATCACCAGTGAGAACCTGATACTTGAATAGACTCGGGCTCCACAGACTACAGAGAAGCCACCTTTTGGCTGGCACATCTGGATGGAACCTACCTCTGACCAGTCATTATAGTGCTAATGATAACAATGCCAACTTTCTGAGCACTTTATGCCAAATCCGTTGCCACGTGCTCTTCATCATGCCATCTTATTTCATCCTTACATAATCTTTGTTGTCCTCATGTTATTGATGAAGAAACTGAGGCAAAGAGAAGTTGTCTAAGTTGTTGCAGGTCACGGGGCCAGGAAGTGGCAGAGCAGGGGTGCCCACAAGTCCTGAGTGACTCTAGAGCTTAAGCTCCTAAGCACTGGGCAAAACTGCTTTTTACTTAGTCAAAAAAGAGAAGCTGGGGTCAACAAACCTAAAGACCTCCTCAAGGTGGAGGTGTGAGCCCCACATCCACTCCTTCAAGGCAAAAAATATCATTGCCCTGGCATCAGGCCATGTTCTTGTGCTGGGAAGCTGAGGTCTATCCAGACTGAATTTACAATCTTCTTAAAGTTAGCTTCACAACGACAGACCATATTCCATTCTTATTGTTAAATTTAATGTTTTCCAATTTGCAACATGCATTTAAAGCATAAAATGCCCTTGACCTTTGCTTACAGTGATGACCCAGGTTGTCTGGCACTTTTCCCAGTTTAAGCACTAAAAGGCCTCAGTCAAACCAGGACAAGCAGTCACCCTACCTTTGCTCCAGAAATGTTACTCCCATGGAACTATTTGTAAGATCAGATAATGGTGGAGCAACTAAACAAATTATGTCAGATTCTGATAATAAAATAGTCTACAGGCATTAAAACATATAGTTAGAAAAGCTACTTATTAACCTAGAAAAAGACTTGCCAAAATCCCCTGTAAAATAAGGTTACTAAAAATACACGTGTAATTTTACAAATGTTAAGTCATGTTAGAACATATTACAAGGACTGGGACGAAGCACAGAAAAATATAAACTGCTGGTTTATTGAGGTGGTAAGAGAAGTCAATTTTGTTCTTATTTCTAATATTCTGTGATGATTCACTATATAACTTAACTTCTGCTAATGCTGGTATGAGACCTAGAGCAGGCAAGCAAGCAACCAGACAAAGAGCTATATAAAAAAAATACTCTCAAACCGCAGTAAACTCAGGGCCTGACTTGATAGCTGAAGTCCAATTCTCCATAGACTGTTCCCGCTGGGTTCTGCCACCACACTCACCTCAGCCAACTTGTTGAAGCCCTGTGAGTGGCCTTCCTGCCGCTCCACTTGACACTTCCTGGCATAGCGACGGTTTCCATCCATTATAAAGGCAATGTGTTTGGGCATTGGGCCCGCCTGTGAAGTAAGAAGACAAATGATGCACACAGGAAGACACTCAACCCCAGGCTGATAGGCTTGAGTTAGATGATAAAAGCTCCCATGAGGAAGGGAACTGGGTATTTTGGGCTGCTGGCTCAATAAATCGGTATTAAGTGCTTTTATTTATTTATATATACTCATTTATATTGAGCACTTATGACATGCCAAGTATTATACTAGGCATTTTAAACATCATCTCAGTTTTTTGCTTCATATAAACCTATAAAGTAAATAGTATTAGTTTCATTTCATAGGTGAAAAAACAGACTCAGAGATGTCAAGTGACTTGCACAAGTTACACAGCTAAGAAAAGGCAAAGTGGTTATTCAAGCTGAGGTCTATATGCTTTCAGAAATCATCTTTTAACCATATGCGCTGGACCACCACTTTGGTTTCATGTCTCCACCTGGGAGGCAAAGGAACCATACTGATGTCTGTGGTCCAGTGGCAATGGTATCCTCCACAGAAAAGAGGAATCCAGTCTTTCCAACCGCTGACACACAGGAATGGGGGCTCAATGTGGTTGTTCTTCTAATTACAAACATTGGGATTTTTATCAAAATGTAAATGTCAGGAGCCATTTCAAAGCAAACAAAAAAGACAACCCGGGGACCCAATAAAACATTTTATCTGGCTTAGAGCAGCCTTTTGCTGTCTATCACAGCAAAAATACATTCCTTAGCCTAATTTCCCTCACTGAAAGGCCTTGTCACTGACTGCTTCTCCTACACCTCCCCAACATTTTCAGCTTTTGTCCTCCGCGTGTAGTCTTTTTTTTTTTTTAAAGACTTTATTTATTTATTTATTTATTTATTTATTTATTTGACAGAGAGAGCGATCACAAGTAGACAGAGAGGCAGGCAGAGAGAGTGAAGGAAACAGGCTCCCTGCTGAGCAGAGAGCCCAACACCGGCCTCGATCCCAGGACCCTGAGATCATGACCTGAGCTAAAGGCAGAGGCTTTAACCCACTGAGCCACCCAGGTGCCCCCACGTGTAGTCTTAAAAAAAGAAAAATTCCAGTCAAGTCATGTAGCTTGTTCTTCCTAACACGTGACTACAGTGGCTCCCAGAGAAGATGCTTTTTATTTCCTGGCCTGCCTGAGATCACTTGGCATTTGTGTATGAATGTGTGGGGGGTGGGGTATAAGGCTTGCTGACTCACAAATTACTGCTACACACTGCCTGACAGACTGTAGATGAAAGACAAAACCAGACTGATTGGCTTAAATCTCAAACCTGTTATATGTAGAAAATATAACATTGCTGTGATTCCCAGAAAGAAGCAGAGGCAAAATTTGGGGAAGTAAGGGGTGTAGGAAATAGAATGATTGTAGTCTTCAAATAGCTGAACACAGCCCCAATAATATTAGTAATTAAGAACCACTAGACACTGCTGTTTTCAGTGTATGTTTCATTTCATCCTCAGAACAACCATATAAAGTCGCACGATTAATAAATGATAGACTAAGATTTTCATTCTGTTTGTCTGTCTCTAGATCCCAAACTCTTAACCATTATGGTCTACTGCAAAATCAAGGAAAGATTATTCTAAATCCAGAGAACAGTACAAGGAAGAATAGATTAAAGTTCCAAGTTAACAAATTTCAGCTCCCTATAAGGAAGCCTTAACAGTCTACATTGCCCCGTGAATGATATTGGGAGGTCCTGGGGTTCCTAAAAATATTAAAGTTAGAATAATCTGCCAGAAATGTAGACCTGGAAATTACCTTGCAATTCAAACACTCATTGGATCCGTTGTCAAATTCCCCTTAACATCATGTGTTACTCAATATTAATAAGAGGTTTTGACACAAGATCACCCAACCAACCAGAAGGCCAATTGGTACTCACCTTTATGATGTTGGCACAGAACCATTCCCAAAGTGATAGCTCTCCTTCCTTGATCCATGACATAGCTCCTGCCCTGGCAGAAGATTAAGTCCAGAACAAGAAGACACCAGCCAGGTAACCTTGGATAAACAAGAAAAGAGAATAAATCACCAAAGCCTGCAAACTGCTCCCGATGACACTGTAGGGATTTATCTGGATTGTGGAGAGCGGCCAGGTTTAAGATCCAAAGACACTGGTCTAAACCTGTAATTCTTCAGGACCCAGAGTTAATAAGCCAATGAGACCTTGGGGACAGAGGCCTTTCCTTGGATTTGGTTTGGTGGACCTTGCTATTCCCTTTTCCTCGGCATGTGCACTGATTTTTCCTGAATATCCAAGTCCGCTTTTTGCCGCATCATAGTGCCTACATCCTGATCCCTCCTCGCTTCTTCCTTCTCCATCTTCCCCGAGACTGTTTCCCATTCTACGCTCCAACACACTAATCCTTTCAGGTGTCGCCCCCCGAACCTCCAATCTCAATATTCTTCAAATTATGTATTCCCTCTCTCATCTCTTCCACTGTCCTGTTTCTCACACAGCCGCCTCCCCGCCTAGTCTCCTCTCTCGCCTCTCGCCCACCGCTTGAACACAGTACCTGCTCCGCTCTGCCGGGCGCCTTCCAACTGCTCTACTTCCTCACGACGTGGCGCTGGAAGAACACGTCATTGTTGGGCGCTGGAACACGCCCCCTCCGTCACCTAATAGGCGGAGCTCCACTCTGCGCCTGCGGGCTCGGAGGAGGGGCGGTGCTAGCGCTGCGGGAGAAATTCACAGTCCCTAGAGCGGGGAAGGGAGGATGGGTGGAGCGGTGGAGGGATGGAAACAGAGCCAGCCCCGGGGCCCCGCACTCACGTGACCGAGGGGCGGGGAAGCGGGCTCCCGGCCCAAAGCCAAGGGACCCGCGGGGAAAGGCGGGGTCGAAATCACCTGAAGATGGGAGGTCTGTAGACCAGATCCAGATCGGAGGTGTAGGGCAGAATGCCCTATAGGGCAAGAATTCAGGGATCCCGGTGCCAGAAGCACAAGGGCTTTTCAGCAGCTGGTGGCAGGTTAGGACTGTTGAGAAATGGGGTTAGGCGGTGTCCTGCTTGCTAGAAGCCCTGAGAAGTGGGCGTCGGAGTCCTGTTTCAAGTCTTTTAAATTCTGAATTTACTGCTTGCAGTTTTATTTAGTGGATTTAATCGTTTGGTAACATCCTAGCCCTAGTCAATCTCACAGACGCACTTAATATCAATCCGTTTTGTGTTGATTTAAAGCATTTATACCTTAGGATCTTCAGATTCTCAGGACCTACCTGGAGCAATTCAAAATGGGGTTGAGGCTGGGAAGAGCTCAGCTCTAAAAATGACTAATGAAAGGCCATCAATTAACCCCGATGGAAAAATCAAAGGCATGAAGCTCTGTAACCTTTAAGGAAAGCTGTTGCAGAAAGTTGAGGGACTCACAAAAGAAACTAAGAGTTCTCAAAATTAAAAAAAAAAAAAAAACCTACAAATTATAAAGAATCTTCTTGCAGTTTCTCACTTTGTAGTCTCATCAAGGAAACAAGGCAAGTAAGAGATATTACTGGAATCTCCCAGTTCATCATGTCTCACCAAAGGGTTACTTTTAACATACATGATCAAATAAAGCCCTAGAGATGAGTAACCCAGGGTCTTAAGTTTTTCCATCTTTCCTACTTTGCATCCTGGGAATTGTTTCAGCCTAGATGATTTGTTCAATTTTGCAGGAAGACCATTTACTGAAGCCCTGTAGTTTGCTTTCAGCAGTTCCATGGTCAGCTTTGACTTTTGGTATGAAGTCTCTGGAATGGGTGTATGAAACGTCTTACCCTCCTCCTGCCATTTCTGTGTACTTTGTGTAATAGATGCTGTGCCTCCAGTCAATTTTTTAAAATCTCCTCCCTTTGTGGGGGGACTAGATGTTTTAAAATACAGTGTTCGGGGGCGCCTGGGTGGCTCAGTTGGTTAAGCAACTGCCTTTGGCACAGGTCATGATCCCGGAGACCCGGGATCAAGTCCCACATCGGGCTCCCTGCTCTGCAGGAAGCCTGCTTCTCCCTCTCTCACTCCTCCTGCTTGTGTTCCCTCTCTCGCCGTGTTTCTCTGTCAAATAAATAAATAAAATCTTAAAAAAAAATAAAATAGTCTTCCTTAGAAGGCTAGCACACTTGGCCTCAAAGAAAATGTTAACGTTTTTGTGTAGTTAATCAGTGCTACTTCCTCTGGCCTCAATTTCCCTAGTTTCACATACTTCCCTCCCTGGGGTGCTGCAGGGGGTTAATTAATTAAGATTTGTAAAAGGCTTTGAGGAGCAGGGGAGAAAGTATTAGGGTCTCATGCCCCAAGCCATGGCCCCATCCTTTCATCCCAGCCAGTGGCACAGGCAACCCCATTCTTATGCATGCCAAGCTCCTAATCCCCTCTTGAATGTGGCAGCTTCCAAGGAAAAGGACAAGAGGCCTTAACTAGAAACAAAAATCCACTGTAATGAGGTGCTAAGAGGACTGAATTTTCAAGATTCATTTTTAACAAAATGGCTGAACAGGAAATGTAATGGTTCTGTGACCTGAGTCCCAACCCAAGAAAGGTAGGAATTACGGAAGAAAAAACAGCCTAAAGATCCAACAAGACGACAGTTTCGGTACCAATAAGTTTTTATTTATTCATTGTATTTTCCCAGGGTAAAGAGAGAAGGGGAAAGGGTCAGCATGTGTGTTACAAAACAATAGCAAGTGGGAAAGGAGTACCCGGCACAGCAAAAATCAACCATCAAATAAACTTCTCCAGAGATGGAGTCACTAGAGCCCAAGGGAGCTCAGTGTCCTGCAGTTCAGAAATGAGGGGAAGGGACCAGGGAAAAAACAGATAGATAGAGCTTTCCTACCACTCCCCCCCCACCCCAATAAATTCAAGATTTCACACAAAGCTTTGGTTTCTAGCAGTAAACATGGAGTTACATTCGTCCGTCTCCTATTAAACAATCTTGTGGCCACTTTGACAGAAGTTTCTCGCACCTGCATAAAAGTTCCTGAGTGACTCGGATATACATTCATCTTCCCTTTCTTGGTCTCCCGACCCTACTTTCTACATGGAAGGCCCCTACCCTTCATTGCTTCTGCTTTTCTCTAACCTAAGACTAGAGATTCAAGTAGGTTTATTCCAACCAAATACAAGCCTATTAATAACCACATCAAGGAATGGTCTTGGCACAAGAGATTGGGAATAAGGGAGGAAGTGTTCTTCGCTTCCTCCAGATGTAAATGTGTTCGCGTGGGGGCTTTTTGGGGGAGGGGGAGATAAAGGAGGGGTAGAGTTTTTAGGACAGAAGATCTGGCCCAAAATAGGAAATAGGGGAAGGGAACATAAAACAAAGGCTGGTTCAAGACCACCACACTTCCAGAGGGGTCACTAAGCAATGTTCGATTCTTTTCCTGGTGCAGAACTTTTGTCAAAGATGCTTTGGCTATTTTTCTCAATACAAAAAGAAGTTTGTAAACAGTCAAACCCCTAAAGAACATGGAGAAGACCAACACATTCTATTTACACAAACCAGGCCACCTAGCAATCACCCAATCTGCTATTCGTTAAGTCCTACAAAACCCAGACAAACACGATAACTAGAGGTGGGGGGCAGCGAGCGGGGGAGACAAGAACCCAGGATCAGACACACATCACCCACTGCGTTCTATTGCATTTGCCCCGTTTCAACACAGTGAGGTAGGTTTGTGGTGATCTCACAGCATGTAAAACCTTCTTTTTCTCCTTTAGCTACCATGACACTTATCACTGCTGCAGCAGGGAACGGCAGTGGCTCTGGGCACCGCGAAGAAGCCATGGTTTATGGTCTTTCTGGAAGCCAAAAAAGCCCAGAATTCATAATTCATAAGGTTTAAGAAATTTAGCCTTTGCTTCATACACCCGTCCCTAGGCAGCTCAAGATGGGTCCAGACTTATTCTTAAACCCAACCATACCAACTTATTTTTAAAACACGCACATGCACACCCGCTCACACACACACACCCTGCTGTGCATGGCAGGCCTAGCCCCAATTCAGAGAAGGTCGGATCTGGTATGTAAAGTGAGTCCTGTGCCCTGAGATTAGAAGTCTGGAACAGGAATCCTTTATTACATGCATAGACAACCCTCAACTAATCTGGGCTTTCCTCTCGGCACCTTTCCACTGATGCAGCCTCTCCTAACACTACCTCCTGGACTATCTTTCCTGTTCAGACCAATTTCCAATCTTCCAGTAGAAGGAGATCGAGTCATGGGGAAACGGAGGTAAAACCTAGTCTCCCATGGATCTCTGAAGGTAGAGGGGTTTCAAGAGAACACTATCGCAGAAAAGCCAGCTCTAATTGACAAAAATGAGGTAGTTCAATAGGCGCTATGCACTCCAAATCGATGTTCTCCCTGGTGTTCAAATAGGATACATTCCTGCTGTGTAGACCCGGAGCTGCTGCCCACTTATCCCTGAGATCGCTCCTGTACCTGAGAACACAGTGCAGGAATGAGGGCCTTAAGATTAAAATACACAAAAATACAAAACCAGAATATTTATATTACGAAAACAAAGTTAAAATGCACAAGATACGTCATTCGCACACAGTTAGTGCAGTTGGCATCCTGGAGAAAGTGGGGCCCAAGGTGCACTTATCCACGGGAGCAAATAAATAAAATTCTATTGGCCCAGAATGGGTGGGAGTCTGCTTAGGAGCAGGTCTGTAGCTGTCCCCCGCAACAATCCTGTGGCTACTGTCACAACCCACTGCTTGAGATAGTCCTCGGCACCGTATTATCCGAACAGTGGGTTGTGAGCCAAGATATGGAAAAACCCTGCCTTAGCCCCGGGAGACTCCCTCCCACAGAATGTAGTGGTTTGTGGGTTGGGCCCATCAGTCTGGTCTCTTGCTTAATCTCTACATTCTGGCTTGCAAAAAAATTACTATTACATCTTCTTCTTCGAAAGGAAAACAAATTCCCTCTCCAGGCCACTTTCCAAAGCTGGCGATCTGGGGGTGGAGACTCAAGATAAAGCACACAGGGAGGGATTTTCTCCAGAACCCTCGAGAGAGAGCAGTTGGATAGAGCACGGTTGGAGTTCATTGGCCTCACCCCTTCCCCCCTACCCTACACAAAGAGGGAAGAGGGGGTGATGCTGTGGACCCCGGCCTGAGACACATGGCAGAGCCAGCTGCCCCATACCCACCCTGCCCCCACTTTCTTCACTCTGCCGATTGATGCCTGCTCCTGAAAACCTCCTGATAGCCAAAGAATTGCCCCCACCCACTGTAGCTCAATTCTGGGCCTCTGGGAGCAGGGCAGAGCTATGAATTTCTTCTTCTTCTTCCTCCTGCAAGTAGGCTGGCTTTCCCTGTGAGCTGGGGGCCTGCTGGGCCTTCAGGGGACACGAGGCCACCATATGGCTGATGCTTTGGCAGAAGTGGCACTTCTTGGGCTGGGGTGGCAGCTTGCATTCCTTGGCGTGGTGGTCTAGACCTCCACAGTTGTAGCACCTGGTACAGAGCAGGACAGGAAGGTTGAGAAAGAAGCAAGAGCAAAAGCATACCTGAGTGAGGACACCTAGGCTCTAGTCAGTTACTATACTCACTCCCTGTCCTGGAAACTCTTTTCCCCACTTAGAAAATGAGGGGTATGACCATGCCTGATACCTCGGAGTTCTGCCCAAATCTGTAATTGTCTAGATGATATCTTCAGATTCAGGTCAACCTGAAAATACTGAAGTATCAGTGGAAATCATGGACCCCAATTAGGAACTACAATTTGGAAGACAGGTAAGATGTTACCTACCGTCATTGACTAAAAATAGAGAAAATTAAAGGTGTCAGACTATATGGTCTGCTCCAGGACACAGTAAAGATGAAAGAAACCAGCCACTTAGGAGACCCAGTGAAGAAGCAACGGGACATAAACCAGTTTGTCCCTATCACTTAAGACTTTCACATCTGTGGTCTCCTTTGCTTCTAGAATAATCACGTCAGACTGGCGTCACTACCCCTAAGTAGCAATGGAGGTAAGAGCACACAGAGCAAAATTACTTGTCAGGTCAAAGAGCTAGGTCATCAAGTGCCCTTCTCACCTGCGGCCCTTTCCCCAACTCGCATCCCCCACCTCCTAAGGCAGAAACCCGAACACGCAGATGTTGCCAGGGTCCCCAGCCTTCATTTTGTACTTGGCATCCTGGTCGGGAGAGCTCTTCCCTTTCAAGCCGCCTTCATACCTGTCTCCCTTTGATCTTCGCTTCTGCATGTTCTTCCCTTTGGGCCGCCTTTCACTCCCAATACAAAACACCCCACCAGGGCCGGTGACCCTGATAGATTCTAGGCCTTTAGCAGACTTCTTAAAGGTGAACTCCACTGCCTCACCCTCCTTCAGGCTCCGGAAGCCCTCCATGTGCAGCTTGCTCTGGGGAAGGGAAACATGGGAGATTTTAATGTTAGTCTCTCTCTCTCTTTTTTTAAAGATTTTATTTATTTATTTGACACAGAGAGAGAGAGATCATAGGTAGGCAGAGAGGCAGGCAGAGAGAGAAGGGGAAGCAGAATCCCTGCTGAGCAGAGAGCCTGATGTGGGCCTAGATCCCAGGGCTCTGAGATTATGACCTGAGCTGAAGGCAGAGGCTTAACCCTCTGAGCCACCCAGGCACCCCATTAGTCTCTATTCTTACACCAAAAAACTGCAGACACGCATTCTTATAAGAACAAGTGTGATGATACTTCCATATTATCAGTAAAGGAATTATCAATCCAAAGAGCCACCACATTAAGAACAAGGGATCTACGTTACATTAACAAAGAATCATTACATAAAGAGCTGCTGTAAGATTTTTGGTAGTTATTCTCATCTAAACTAAAATAGAACAGATGGAAAATTCTTAAACTTAGTATTCCTAAGAAATCAACAAATAGGGGCACCTGGCTGGCTTGGTAGGTGTAACGTGTGGGTCTTGATCTTGGGGTCACAAGTTCAAGCCCCAACAAGGGCATAGAGATGGAAGGAAGGAAGGAAGGAAGGAAGGAAGGAAGGAAGGAAGGAAGGAAAAGGAAAGGGAGGGAGGGAGGAAAAGAAATCAACAAATATAAAATTGTAAAATTTAACAACAGCCTTGTACACTTTAAAAATGTTGAGGTCATGAAAAACAAAGTCTGAGTAAGCACAGAAACTAAACAATTAAATGGGATGCATCCCCTGGATTGGATCCTGGAACAGGGAAAAAAAACATTAGAACTAGTCATAAAATTTGCGTAAGGACTACAGATAAATGTTTCAATATTAAATGCCCATGTTTTGCTCTTTGTACTGAGATTGTGAAAGAGAATGACCCTAGTTTCAAAGATACACACTGAAATATTTAGCAATAAAGGTGCCTGATGTAACTTATGATTAAGAAGGAGCCAAAAAAGTGTATCTGTACAATGAAGAATAGCAAGACAAAGGGACAGAAAACTAAGAATTGCCAAAGCCGGGTAAAGGTCCTATGGGGGAATTTCTAGTATTATTATTGCAACTTTCTTCCAAGTTTGGAATTCTATGAAAGTAATGTTACTGCAAGGTCAAGGAAAAAGACAGTATGACCCAAGCAGATGGATCAGTAGGTTTATAAGGGTAAGTCCACTAAGAGATCCAAGGATATAGAAAGAAATCAAGGTGAGGAAACCAGTTCAAAACTGTTGAGAACATAAGCTATCCATTTTGGATGTTGAGTCAGATTTCTACACTTTTTTTTTTTTTAAGATTTTATTTACTCATTTGACAGAGAGAAACATAGCCAGAGAGGAGACATAAGCAGGGGGAGTGAGATGAGAAGCAGGCTTCCTGCTAAGCAGGAAACCCTATGCGGGGCTCTATCCGGGACTCCAGGATCAGGATCATGATCTGAGCGGGAAGGCAGACTTTTAACCACTGAGCCACCCGGACGCCCCCAGACTTCTACACTTTCTATCACATGCATGCAAAATACATTCCAGAGGGTTTAAATATCAAAATGTTAAAAAAAAAAAAAACCTGTAAAAGTTAAGAGACTGCTAAGACTACAAAAAGCGACTATATGTGATTAAGAAGAATCACAGAATATCACGCCTAATGATAAGTGAATACCATTGAAATGATATGAACCAAGAAGTAAACAAATCTGAATCATCTCACTTGGAAAGATGACCAGGTACCACTGAGTGAAAGAAAAAAGATCTAGAATGTTTGAAACAATCCCATTAAAACACCACGTTTATACCATTATTTAAAAATATCAACATTTTGGGGTGCCTGGGTGGCTCAGTGGGTTAAAGCCTCTGCCTTCAGCTCAGGTCATGATCTCAGGGTCCTGGGATCGAGGCCCATGTCAGGCTCTCTGCTCGGTGGGGAGCCTGCTTCCTCCTCTCTCTCTGCCTGCTTCTCTGCCTATTTGTGATCTCTCTGTCAAATAAATAAATAAAATCTTTAAAAAAAAAATATCAACATTTACCTAGCTGAATGGCAAGAACAGGGTCAGGAAGAATCCAGGGTTCCTGATTTAAAGCTCACAGCCTTGCCACTTAATACTTATCAAAAGCAACACATTAATAGACGTGACAGACTCTCCCATACCCTCTGCAGAATAGACTTTATTAATTTCTTTTTAAAGATTTTATTTATTTGACAGAGAGAAACACAGCCAGAGAGGGAACACAAGCAGGGGAAGTGGGAGAGGGAGAAGTAGGCTTCCCGCTGAGCAGGGAGCCAGACACGGGGCTCCACCCCCCACTCTTTATTATAGCTTACTCCATTATAGTCAAACATCCAAAGAGTGTATCAAATGTCAACAAAGCATAGTCATCGAAAATAGAGTTCAGAGAAGCAACAGTCTTGGCTTGAAGGAGCATGAGTAAATGACGTCATCCTATTATGTGGGTAGTGACTGGTAGGAGGATCATTTCATACTGGGACTTATGTCTTAGGTGCAACAAGCTCTTTAGCCAGATGAGGTCCCCAATTTATCCACCATTCACATTATTTTAATTCAGACGGCATTGCTGAAGACAAAGGTCCCACTGAGATCACTGATTAAGCGAGCCTAAGCTTGAGTGCTACACATGGTAGTTTGTGAAATGCTGGTTTTACCAACTGTTGGCTACATGACCTTAGTCAATCGTTCACCTCTGGCCCTCAACTCCTTCAGAGACCGGGGTAATAGGTAAATTACCCCCCCAAGCCTCTAGTGAAGATTAATATGGGCAGGAAACATCAAGAATGTGCTCAGCTACTATTTCATGTATTATTTATCGGTAGCTTTTGTCCCCCCAGTTTCATCATAGGAATGGCCTCTCCCTTCTTTTCCTTCCCACAGGAACAGCCTGGGACATGAGAACCACTTCCCTCCCCAAATGTTGAAGTGAGGGAAGGGGCAGTGTTAAAGAAGGGTGAAAGGCTCTTTTCCCTTTCCTGTTACCCAGAAACCACTCCAATTTGAAGTTACATTTGACGTGTTTCTTATTCAGCTGGGACAAGCCAGTCTGTCAGGAGTACAATCCCAGGTCCTCCCATTTGCCTAGTGGGCACGAGGTTGGGACAGTCCTAGTTCCAGCTGTGATGGAGCAGGTAAGTGATGAGCAAGGGTTTGGAGTCTGAGGACCTGTTGTTCCCCTTCTGTGTTGACCTATAAAATGGAGCAAATACTAATTTTATGGAGCTCTGAGGTTTTATGCATGAAGAGTAGTTAACACACAGCCTGCACACATAAATCCTCAGCAAGCGACAGTTACCAAAAACAAACCCCTTCAGACTGGATCAGGGCAGAGTCACAGTGAAAACCCAGTATCAAGAGCCTCAAAATTTTAACTCTGGTTTTTACAGCTGTGGAAACTCAGAAAAAAATATCCGTCTACACCTCCTAGGCTTATTAGGAGAACAAGACAATACAAGTGGGGGCAATGTGAAACTGACCAGTCATCTCAGGCCACCCACTCCCCGTGTGACTGGAGGATCTGAGGTCTACTGAAGACTCTTAAAAGTTAAAAACAAAACAAAACCCGCAGGCAGGCACCTTACCACAGCCGGGTCAAGATTTAGACCGGTGGTCTCCAGGGGTGGCTCCCTGCCCCCCACCCCGCCCCTTTCTACAGCGCATAGTTTGAATTCCTCCCTTATCAGATAGGTAATCACCATGCAGCCCCACTGAGCTGGCTTCACAGGCCCTGAATCAGAAAGGAGCCTGAAATTCTTGCTACCACCCCACCCCACCCCCAACCACACACAAAGCAGGGGCCCGCCCCTCTCCCCATCCCCTCCAAAAAAGAAAAGGCCTGGGGGGGGAGGGGCAAGGCTTGAGTTCCCCCAATAGAGCCCAGTCCTGGAAAACAAAGAGTTGACACTGGTTGGTTCTGGTGGTCAGATTCCTGGAGTTCCAGAGGCTGCGGCTCCCCCCACCCCCCCACATTCGCCACATTCATAAGTTCCTTCCTCTCCACCTTAGGGTTAGGGTCATGGAGAGAAATGGAGAGAGACACCTTTCTTCCCCAGTCAAGCTTGCTGGGTCTGCCAAAGCAGCCATCCTTCCTTCTCCCTGACCTGACATCCCAGCTTTCCAGGGACAGAACTACACAGGACCCCTGCTCCCCAATCCTTGTTACCTTTGGTCAAATCCTTTATGTAGGAACCTGAATGAAGGTTCAATTATTTTAAAGGTTAACGGAAGAGACAGGCTTCCTTCCCTAGTTTGTTTAAGGTAAGAGGGTAGCCAGCTCACAGGGGGCCCCCTGCGCAGAGGAAGATGGCATTTCTTTTTGGTGGTAGGGAAAGGTTCAGGCCAATATTTAGACCCTCAGCTTCCTTAATACTTCACCACTGTCTCCACTAACCCTCCGCTGATCAAATACTCCATTCCGGCATCTATCTGGGGCTTCAGCAGTATATAAAATGAGTGACATTCTCTGTCATTCAGAGTATGGGATGGAGGGAAAAAAGCACACTCAAGTTTCCCCGTAACTTGCTCTATGAAGGTTGGATACATGCGGATTTTTTTTTTAACCATTTGTAAAAGCAGGCCATCCACTTCATAACCAGCTCCAAAAACGCTCACTTTTAGTCACATCGCTCTTTTCTACAGAAGTGGCAGACAGAATTTCAAGGAAACTTGCTTTAGTCTCAAGGAGGCAAGCTTGAGTTCCTGGTTTTTCTGCAACTCAGGACCAATTCCCTCTCAGGACTGTCTAGTGCATGTCTTTCCCAGTGCTAGACCCTTAGCAGGACACAAATATTTGTGGAATAAATCAAGTAAGTTCTCCACTATCCAAAGTTGTTCATATTTATCTGTGCTAACCAGGAGCTAAGGAGAGCTCTAAGCACTTACTCCTTATACCAACCTTGCCAAGCAGGCCTCATTATGACCCATGTTACAGCTGAGATAGGGGAAGCAGAGAAGGGAAGCATCTGGTCCAAATTCTGTGAGTAACAGAGATGCTCTGATGGCAACTAGCCTGACCCTCCAGCCGGTGCTATGCAGTATAATGAAAATCACATATACATGTTCTAGAACTTTCTGACAGCCCTCCATAAGTAAAGGAAGCAGATTAAAGAAAGGACTCATTCCTGAGGTGTCATCATAGTCCTACCTGAGCTTCATTCCTGAACGTAGGGCTTGGTACGGGCTAGGAAACCATCCGGTTCTACCAGAAGCAGTTTGTTTGATGATGTGTCAGGGAGGGCTGAAGAAAGAGATCTGTCCAGAACCGAGACTGCCAGCCCATCGCCAGGCCCACGTAGCACCTCCGCTCAGACTCGCCCGGGACCCCGGCGCCTTCCTGGAGTTCTCCACCAGATGGTGCTGTTCAGCAGCTTGTCTGCAACAGCAGCCCGGGCAAAGACGGAGGAACAGCCAGCTTCGGAACTGGGAAGCTTTTTATCTCCCCAGCTACTTGGGGCCAGAATCTTCTGTCCTCAGGAAGGACTTTCAAGGATAGGGAGCTGACTTCTCACCAGGCCCCCATCCACCCAACGCGTGCAGAAGGGTCCTGGAGTTTTCAGCCAGAAACCCAGTTGTTCTGGTGCTCTTGACCGTTTTGTTTTTGTTGGGGTTTTTTTTGTTTTTTGTTTTTTACAAAAGCCACTTACTCTTCTTGGACTTTGAGTGACTGTCTGAATTAAACTCCAAGCTGAGAACATTTGAAATGGGTCTGTACAAATTAGGTACCATTCCTGAAAATTTTCTCCTCCTCCCCCACACCGCCTGACCCCAGACATCATTATAGATAGTAATTGTTACTCAAGCCTGCAGGAAGAAGGGAGGGTGGAGGTTTTGCCTAGAGCAGCTTCCCCCCAAAAAACAGGCAATTCTAGTAGAGTGGTTTGATTAGCAATATTCACGAAACAACCTTGCTCTAGGGAAAGTCACTAAAAACCACTTACTGGGCTGGCAGTTGTGTCACCAGCTGAAAGGAGACGAGTTTCTTGTGTTGAAATCTCACTCAGGATGGTGACACAGCCTTTACCTGGGACACTGTTTAGAAAGCATGTCTCTTCAGAGAAAAGACCGAGAAGATTCCATAATGCTCAAACCAACCTCCTACCAACTTTCTGAAAATCAGGGTGATTCACTACTTTTAAAATCTAATTTGTCCTTTTAAGATGAAAAAACTAAGGAATGACAAAGCCTGTGGCTTCCAGTCCACAAGCAAAAACTAGAGGATGCCATCTGGGCCTCAACACTGTGACATTCATGCCAACTTTCACGGTGCATGGAAGAGGCAGCCCTATTTCAGACCTCAGTATGGAAAAAGCAGTTATCAGCTAACATTCCTTCCCTTATCTCCAATTTCTTTCTCTGGAGGAAGACCTTTGCCAACAAGGACCCCAAACTGTTAATGTCCTACTGATTCAGGAGCTCCTTATTTCTTCATGTGTATTCCTTTAGACCACCATGTACCGACTAGGAAGAAACTAACCAGACAGCTAGTCCCATTCCGAAGAGCTTATAATTTAGTTAGAGGAGGAGAGATAAGATAAGCACATCACTAACTAGATATGAGATGAGTAATCACAGGCACCCGTAAAAGTTATAAACCAGGTGGGAAAGATCTCTTTACATTCTCCCCTCCCTCCCAGCACCCAAGAGTCCTAATCCAGACCCTGCCTGAGGTTGCCCTCCCACTCATCCTTTGCAAAAGCAGCAAGCCACGTGGCTTTAGCTGTTAACAGTTTTCTCCTAACCCAAACTTGGTCCTTTAGTCAACTTGGGGCTCTTCTTTTGCCCTGAGGCTTTCCAATGCTGCTTTGTAGTTAGAAAGCCATCCTAGACATATTTGGGTTCTGAGCAGCTGCAGAGTAAGCAGGGAGCTTTTTCTTGCTCTCCAATTTCTACAGATCTTGGGTGTTTGGGGATTGAGCCACAGGAAACATGAGTTAGGCCAAAACTCTTAAAATGGCTATGAGGATTTCGAAATTCTTGGTGAATCTTAGGAAAACAATGTAGAGGCTTCTTGCTGCTGCTTTCCCTGTATAACTAACTATATCTCAACTGAGGGGGGGATTCTGCATCCCAGGAAGGGGGCGCATATGGCAACATTAGAGAGGCTTTTGGTTGTCATACCAAGGGATGCCCTGAACAGAGTTATCCTTCTCAGAATATATCAACTGAGGTTGAAAAACCCTAATTTAAGGGCTTGCCCTCTGCCAATATTAGGGTTCTTAAATTCTCTTAAACAGAGTGAAGCAGAGAGTTCCAGATCTAAAGATCTGTGTCTGAATAGAAGTATTGTTTAGAGAAATCTCTTTTACCTTTTTTTTTTTTTTTTTAAGGGTAAGGGGAGGTTTTCTTTCCTACTCATCAGCTCTGGGGAGGCGAGAAGTGTTTTGAGAAAGAGCACAAGAACAGTAGTGAATAGTGCTGGGAACCAAATACGGCCAACCTTGGAAAGGAAAAGATGTTAAATTGCTTTCCCACTTTTCCTTTTCTTAGAAAGGGGCTTTCTGACCCTCTCCCCAGCAGAGGTTTATCAGGACAATTATCCTTCTCATCACCTCAGGCTCCAGGGTACCCACCGCCAGCAGCCAAAGAAGGGGAGGTTTTTTTCTTTAAGCTGCCTTACCCCCTCCCATTGCTCCCCAACACATGGACTTTGGGAACACATTCCTTTCCTAGAGCAATTTTTAGGAACCATCCTGAATCTACTCTACATTAGATCCCCACAGAAATAGTTCAGATTTCTTACATGCAGGGACTGTAATCACCAGTCTACTGCTATGGTAGGGTTTAAGGATCAACCCAAGCCCCAGCAACATGCTATCCTACCAGAAAAGGCTCAAGAAATGTCCAGTCATTGTCCTGTGACTGTTGTTGGAGGGTGTTTGGGAGACAAATTCTTGATTCCTTCTCCCAGCTAAACTCCCTCTTGATAACTTACTCAACAGTGGCATGTCCCTAGACAGTCCAAGACCCTGAAGTCCAGATTATCTCCCAACTAACCCATGGGAAGGAGCATGGTGCAGGCTCCACTCCCCAAACCTGGTTTGAAGATCCCTGCTTCCCTCTAGGAAATCCACTATTTTCCACTTGCTTTTGATCCCAATGTTAAGTGGATTGACACACAGATTCATTTGTTCAGGAACACCTTCCTTGGGATTTGGATAGCACCAATGAACCCCAGATGAGGGGCTACGTTCCTCCTAGCCCCTATTCAGCAGCCTTTGGAAGGGAGGAAAGAAAATGTTGGGTCTCTTTTATTCCAAGCCTCCCAAAGTTGGGGAAGCTGTCCAGCCCGACTCCAGACCAAGAGATTTTAATCTCTTTGTGATCAGATAAATGGGAAAGTGGGAGAGCTGGCTACCCCGCTGAGGAGAGCCATTCAAAGCTGGTTCCTGTAATAAAGTGATTTAATAGATCTAAAGAGGCCAATTCCCTTCATTCTCCCACAATTACTTCCTGTGGGTTATCATTCACATATGTAAATGAGACAAGGAGGTGGGGGCAAAGCCAGAACTAGTTGTCCGAAGGTGGGGAGGGGGGTTAAGGGTGGGAGAAGATACAGGACTCGGCAAGGAGGCGGCTAAGCAAGCTGCTGCACACCCTCCCAGCAGATGTTCGAGTAGTCCAGTGACCCCCCAGCACCCAACATGAACTGGCTCCCTGCATCCCCTATCTCCCCACTCCGTGTCCTCGCTGAAGGCCGCGCTCGGGAGACTTCCCCGCAGCCTCCCACCAGTCCACCCAGGATCTCCCTTCTCTACCCCTCCCCCTCCAGAATACCATCCCTTAGGCTCCAACCCTTAATCCCCACATCCTCCTTTCCCCTCCCCCAAGGCTCCTAAAGCCAACCCCTCTGAAGTAACCCCTCCCTGCCCGGCCTGGGTGTCAACCTACTGGACCTGAGATGATCAATTTCTCCCTTCCAGGTCCCACACCAAACCTCACCCAAGCAGCAACTTCCTTCCCATGGTTGTTATGGATGGCTGGTGTCCCAGGACCACCCGAACATTTTTAAGATATACAGGAGCGGGTGGAAGGCAGAGGAAGCCAGGGAGGAGGGAAACCTTAAGTCTCTGGCTCCCCGTTCGAGGCTGGAATGTTAGGACAGCAATCAATGGCCGTCTGGGGCCATAAATGCCAAGCAGAGAATAGGTCCAGAGGCTAGCCTCCCACCACCCCCTGCCCTGCGACACTGAATTTCACCCCCACTGGGCTGCCTTGCTTTAACTGAGAACTTGGGGTTGTGACCTAATTCCCTCCCACCCTGGACTAGGAATCTAAGGCCTGAACTCCTTAGGTTTTCCTTCCTGGTGGAATGCCACAGCCAAGCCCAGTAGGATAATTATGTGCCTCAGATGGTTACTCTGGAAGAGGTTGCAAGCCCCCAGATTCTTCAAGGATCTGCCAAAGTCACTCAGGCCCCAGGGCTTGAGTTTTGGGTGACCACTTGGGTAAGGAGACCCAGCTGACGTCTCAGCTTTACCCCTGTTTGATCCCAGAGAGGTCTGCCTGCCTCTCTCTTGCCAGGGAGCTCCATTCACACGTTAGTGAAAGACGCTGGGCGCTCAGGGCCCTACTCTGAGGGCATGTGCTTCCCCGGCCGGCCTGCTCGCCCTCCCCCCACCGGCAAGCACAATACAACCTTAGTTTCTGCCACATGGGGTCACCTCCCTGCCCCTTGCCCCCTTCCCAAGGGAAAGAGGTAACAGACACGTGGTAAGCCAGAGAGATTCCGGGAAAGGTTAGGGGTGCTGTTAACAGACTCAGCATCCCCCCTGTCCCGTTGGAGTTAATGGGACTCAGAACTGGGGTGCCACCACACAGATGGGAGCGCACAATGGGGGCCCACGATCTCCCTCAATCCAAGAGCCGAGTCGGTCCGCCCAACCTTGAATATGCGCGCCAACATCCCCTTCCCCCGGCAAAGTTACCACATCGGTCTCACCTGGTGCACAAAGACATCCACCGGGGGGTCAAGCGCGACCCCAGCGCGGGCGGTCATGGACAGGAAGCCGAACCCCATGCGCACGTTGAACCACTTACAGATGCCGGCTCCGTGCAGCAGCTGCGGCTCCTCCGCCGCCCGGGCCGCGTCCTCCCGCGCCTCCTCCGGCGCCTTGGCGCAGCCACCTGGAGGTTGGGAGGGCGCTCAACTGGGGGGGGCCACAGAATTGGAGATTCCTCTCGAGACCCAGCAGGGAGACCCGAGAGTCCAGCCCGCGGATGGGCACCCAGGTGGCTACAGCAACCAAACAGCTGGCGAGTAAAGACCTGTCCTGACCGCCTCCCGCGCTCCCCACGCTTACATTGAAGCCAATGTTGCCCCAAAAGTTTTGTGCCTCTTCCCACAACACGTTGCCCAGGGATAGAGGGCCGGACAGGCCCCTCCTCTTCTCTCCCCCCGCCCCCGTTGCCTCGGCGTGGACGCCACTGGGACACCAGGGTTCCTGGGTCCAGAAATGGCCCCTGAAGCAGGAGGCCGCACAGACTTAGGGTCCTTCGGCCAGTCTGGGGGACAGTTCCCCACCTCCCTTTTATGTGGCTTCTGGGCGCCCCTGAAGCCTAAGGTGTCCCCAGTAAGTCCCGAGCTCGAACCTGCAAACTGCTGGTTTGACACAGAGCCCATGGTAGTCGGCTGAGCCCGCGGCCCCGGGCCCTTGGTCGGGTGGCTGCAGGCCCCAGAGAAGTCCGGAGGCAAAGGGGTGGCTCGGAGAAGAGGCTGCTACATCTTCCCCAGCACAATAGCGGTGGGAGGGCCCACGGCTTTTCAAAGGCTCCCAAATTCTAAAAGACAATGACCCAACCCCCCGCGGGCAGCCCCCTCCCCTCCCCTCCCTCTTCTTTCCCCTCCCTTTCCCTCTGGCTCCAGCTCCGGCCCTCCCCCATCGCTGTGGTCTCTGACACCTCTGGGGTGTCCCTTCTCAGAACCTTGAGGTTTGACACCCCCTCCCCACACACACATCTGGAGATGGGGGCCGTCAGCCCTAGATGTCTTGAGTACCCCGGAATTTGGAATCCTGTACTTTAACGACTTAGTGGGGGCCCCCCAAAGCAGCATACAGGTAGGGGGGTTGTGGGGGGGTAGTTCTAAAACCATGTGATTGCTCCCACACACACTCACACACCACCCCCACCCCCCGCGCAGATAATTATACATTCCAGAGAGTTGGGGGAGGGAGGTGTGAGCCTGGCAGCGCTGGCCAATCAGAGACTCAAACCACCTGTCAAGGGAGAAATGGATGAGCCCTCCCCCTCCCCCAGCTCTTGAGCGCCCCTCCCCCTCCCTTCCCCTTCAGGCCTCCGGGCTGACCCGGCTGCTAGGCGCTGACCCGCTCTCACCCCCCACCCTCGTGTGCTTAGATAGACCTGGAGTTCAGGACATTAGGAAGCCTGGGATGGGGAAACAGGGGGGAGGCTGGACACCCAGCAGGGCTGATCTCCAGTCCTGACCCAAGCCGCTGCTTCCCAAGGGGCTGTCTCTGACTAACTGAATGCCTCCCTGAGTTGCGACTTTTTCTAGATCTCTCAAAGTGCTCCTAATTGATTCTGTGTAAAAAGTCCTTTCCTTCCAAATCTGTGTCTAAAATTTGACTACACGTGGTGCTTCCTGGGCGTGCAAGAGGAATCCAAAGAGTGTTCCTCCCTTCTCCAGCTGTCCTCATCCAGTCCCTATCCCAATCGCGTCCCTATCCGTTGCTGGGACAGGGACTAGGTGGATAAGTGGATGGAGGCATTTCTTCCAGTACTCCGGACACTCTTGGGTTTCCAGACCCTCCTCCTTTCAGAGTCCCATCTTAAAGTGCGCTTCCCTCCCCAAGGAGTGGGGTTGGTCGGGGAACTGAAGGAAAGGATCTCCTTACTTGAAGAGGTAACCTCTCCTTCTATGAGATAAAGAGAGTTGGTCAAGGGGGTGGCTAGTGCCCTGGTCGGAGACGGACAATGGCCGGGGGCTCAGTGCACGGCCCTGGCCCTGCCCCTTCACTTCCGGTGCTCCGTTCAAACTGGACAATGCCAGCTCCGGCCAGTTCCCCTCCCCCACTGCTACAACCCATTTAAAGAGACAGAGCCTGCTTTCGGGGGCATCCGCTTGCTCTGATTTCAGTCTTCTCCAAGTGTGCAGAACCTCTTGCGCTTCCCACCCTGAGCTTGTGTGTCTGTGTGTGTGTGTGTGTGCGCGCGCGCGGCGCGCCCCCCCCATTTGTAGAAAGGGAATGAGTAGGGGTAGGAAAAGAAAAGAGAAAAGCAAGGGATTGTGGATAGATTATTTTTCTCTCTTTCCTATATGGAATGCTCTTCAGGAGACTAAAACTTGAGTGTAGGGGATGGCGGATTGGACTTTGGGTGATATAGAGAACAACTGTGGCCCTTTGCTACTCCACGTAAAAATATATATATTACTAACAAATATCATTAGCAGTGCCCCATTCCCAACTGAGAACCTTACATCAGGCAAAACCATTAGTATTTATATAATCCTCCCCACCTCAGAGTCTTAACTCCTCTCGTTACTAGCGCCTTTAAAATATATGCACTTCCTGTGTCTCTGTCCTTAAAATCCAAGAGCAGGTGACTGAGGTCTTGCTGAAAAGATGGAAAAAGGAGTTGAGCTGTTTGGTTTCACTTGGCCCGCTCGCGAATGAGATTTGTTCCTTCGGCAAACGTGGCCAATCTCTCTGTCCAAGGTCCTGAGAGTGTCAGGAGCCCTGTCCGCGGTGCTGAATAATACCAAGCTCTCCTAGCTCCCAGCTCCCAGCTTTAACAATGCCTTCTTGACTTCTCACCTCAAAGTCCTTCCCAGAAAACCTAATTCTTCTCAACCCTTCAGTGACACTGGCACACTTGAAACAAGTGAAGGGATTCTCTTGAATGTCAAAAAGAGGGCATTTCCAGCAGTACGATTTAGTGAGAGCAGAGCAAGTATATCAAGCTCCTATCAGAAAAATGGATATAACTATTCATTTGTCGACAGAGGATGAGGAAAGAGGATGATATTTTCTGATTCAAAGGAAACCAGAGTAGGGGCACATACCCGGCTGGATCAGTTGGTAGAGCAATCAATTCTTGATCTCTGGATTGTGAGTTCCAGCCCCACATTGGGTGTAGAAATTACTTAAAATTAAAAGATCTTAAAAAAATAAAATCTTGGGGCGCCTGGGTGGCTCAGTTGGTTGGGCGATTGCCTTCAGCTCAGGTCATGATCCTAGAGACCCAGGATCGAACCCTGCATTGGGCTCCCTGCTCAGTGGGAAGTCTGCTTCTCCCTCTCTCGCCCCTCCTGCTTGTGTTCCCTCTCAAGCTGTGTTTCTCTCTGTCAAATAAATAAAATCTTTTGGGGGCGCCTGGGTGGCTCAGTTGGTTGGGCAACTGCCTTCGGCTCAGGTCATGATCCCGAAGACCCGGGATCGAGCCCCGCATCGGGCTGCCTGCCTGGCAGGAAGCCTGCTTCTCCCTCTCTCACTCCCCCTGCTTGTGTTCCCTCTCTGGCTGTGTTTCTCTCAGTCAAATAAATGAATAAAATCTTTTTTAAAATAAATAAATAAATAAATAAAATCTTTTAAAAAAATAAAATCTTGGGGCATCTGGGTGGTTCAGTCATTAAGCATCTGCCTTTGGCTCAGGTCATGATTCCACGGTCCTGGGATTGAGACCCACATCAAGCCCCGCATTGGGCTCTCTGTTCCGTGGGAAGCCTGCTGCTTCCTCTCCCACTCCCCCTGTCTGTGTTCCCTCTCTTGCTGTGTCTTTCTCTGTCAAATAAAAATAAATAAAATCTTTTTTAAAATGATGTCTTAAAAAATAAAATAAAATCTTAAAAAAAAGAAACTAGAGCAGAAGAAACAAAACAAAAATGAAGGAAAGAAGAGAGACTAATCTTTGTTTTCAAACTATTTTCCTAAATAATAAGAAAATAGGAGCACAGGTGTTGGAATCAGCTTGCCCATCTTTGAATGTTGAGCCTACTTTCAGAGTTCTGTGAGGTGGGGCAAATTCTTTAACCTCTCTATGCCTCAGTTTCCTCCTCTGTCCAATTGAGATAATGAGAATATTTAACTCTTACAGTTACTATGAGGATAGAGTTAGAGCATACATATAAAGCTTTTAAAATAGTGTCTGTGATGGTTTTTTTTTTAAAGATTTTATTTAGTCATTTGACAGAGAGAAACACAACTAGAGAGGGAACACAAGCAGGGGGAGTGAGAGAGGGAGAAGCAGGCTTCCTGCCGAGCAGGGAGCCTGATGTGGGGCTTAATCCCGGGACTCCGGGATCATGACCTGAGCTGAAATCAGTCGCTTAACCAACTGAGCCACCCAGGCGCCCCTGCGATGGTTTTTAATAAAGTAAACTACAACTATTATTATAGATATTGTGCATATGATTGTCTCTATGAGCCAGAACCCGCTGGATCATTTGCTTCTTAGGACTAGGAGCATTCATGTGTTACTTCTTTCTGTATCTTCTCCCACATCCCTACCAGTACCCAGCACAGTGCCTGGCTCAAGAATACTCTCAAGAAGAGTCTCCTGAATAAGCTTAATTGACATAATAAACATCATTATAATAGTCCTAATCCTTATTCTCCTGGGCTATCTCTCTCAAGTCTAAATAATGCAACACAGAAGGCACTCAGGACCTCATAAAGGTGCATATGTAGAGGCAGAGGATGCTTTAGGATATATCACTCCCAACATACTTGACTTCTCATCCCCAGTAGGTTGATTCTATGTGGGAGATGGGAACTCCTGACCAAACCCTTCTTCTTTAGGGTCCTTATCTCAGTGAAAACTTGTTAGGTACCTACTGTGATCCAGTCAATGTGTTAGCTCACAATATTGGTGGAAGAATCAGATAAGTAATATGCACTAAGTAATATGATGATGAAAAATGTACCCCTCAAAACTAAACCAGAAACATGTCCACAGCACTTGGCTGGCTCAGTTGGTAGAGCATGTGGCTCTTGAGCTTGGGGTCCTAAATTCAAGCTCCACATTGCGGGTAGAATTTATTTGAAAGAAAGAAAGGTGGGGCACCTGGGTGGCTCAGGGGGTTAAGCCTCTGCCCTTGGCTCAGGTAACAATCTCAAGGTCCTGGGATCGAGCCTCCTACCTGGCTCTCTGCTTGGCAGGGAGCCTGCTTCCCCCTCTTTCTCTGTCTGCCTCTCTGCCTATTTGTGATATCTCTCTCTGTCAAATAAAAAAATAAAATCTTTAAAAAAGTAAAGGAAGAAAGATTCCCTGCTTCCAAGGTACAGTCTGGTAAGGGAGATAAGATCTCATATAGCTAAGCATTGCAAGTTTCTTGTGTTTTTCTGGGAATGATAATATCTTGGTAGGAAGAAAAAGGACTCTTTATTTTTTTTAAGATTTTATTTACTGGGACACCTGGATGGCTCAGTTGGTTAAGTGACTGCCTTTGGCTCAAGTCATTGATGCTGGAATCCCAGGATTGAGTCCCTCGTGCTCTCTGTCTCTCATTCTCTCTCTCTCCCAAATAAATAAATAAAAATATTTTTTAAGATTTTAAGATTTTTATTTATTTATTTGGGAGAGAGAGAGAGAGCACAGAGGGAGAGTGAGAGGGAGAAGCAGACTCCCCACTGAACAGAGAGCCTGATGCAGGGCCGGATCCCAGGACCCTGGGATCCTGACCTGATCCAAAGGGAGATTCTCAACCAACTGAGCCACCCAGGTGCCCCAAAAGGGCTCTTTAGGCAAAAGTATTGTAGCAACACAAAGAACATCTATTCTTTAAAGTATTTTGCCAAGTTTCTCTCGTGTAGGTTCATACCTTCATAAAAGGAAGAGCTGAAAGAGGTCTTAGAAATAACTCATTCACGGGGCGCCTGGGTGGCTCAGTTGGTTGGGTGACTGCTTTCGGCTCAGGTCATGATCCTGGAGACCCGGGATCGAGCCCCACATCGGGCTTCCTGCTCAGCGGGAAGCCTGCTTCTCCCTCTCTCAGTCCCTCTGCTTGTGTTCCCTTTCCGGCTGTGTTTCTCTCTGTCAAATAAATAAAATCTTAAAAAAAAAAAAAGAAATAACTCATTCAACATTTAAAAAATATTTATTGAGTACTCCCATGTGGCAAGCATTTTTCTAAGTGTTGGGAATACATCAATAAACAATAGGAACAAAAATACTGCCTTTGTGGAGCTTATATTCTGACCGGCAGTAATAACAACATTTCTACATCATATTGTACATCTGAAACTCACATAACACTGTGTGCTAACTAACTGGAATTAAAATAAAAACTTAAAAGGCCAAAAAAAATTTTTTAAATGGAAGAAATGCACATTTCTTATCTCATTCAAGCCTGTCAATAACTTTGAGTAATAGGTATTAATATTCCCACTTTATAGGAGAGGAAACTGAAGCTCAATGAATCAATACAACCTGCCTAATGTAGCTCGGCTAATATGGCAGAAGCAAATTTAAATTCACATGTTTGATTCTGAAGCTCATATTCTTTCGATAGCCCTAGTGAGTTGTGACTGGTGCCATTCCCATTTTTTCAATGAGGAACAAGAAGGTATGTACAAACAAGAAGACTGTAGAGCAAAACTATATATTCAATATGATTAATTAATGTGACTTGAGCCTGTGATTCCTCTTCCGTGAGACACAGCTCATCTGTCAGTTTTATTTATCAACATCCCCCAAAATCCTTGGCTTTGTAAATCAAAGAGTTGGCCAGAGGCCAGACAGGTCGTTTTTTTGGCACTCGTCTACATCCAACCCCCATTTCTGAAGTGTTCTGAGAATTCTGTGGTAAGATCCAAAATGGTGGTTTGGAGTTAAAACCCTGACCATCTGTTAACATGAATGGTGGTGTGCATTTGAGAAAAGTGTTTCCCACAATGTGTCCACCAGGAAGCTAGTTCCATGGGACGATTAATACATCTTACTATTTTTAAAAAGTTTCTATAGCGAAATATTTGGAAAATGATATGTTAACTAGATTTCCTATACAGGGCTTTTCAAAGCCTTTAGTATATTCTGTGACTCATCAGAAAGAGAATACGATGTGTGCAATGTTTCCGTTCATTCACTCTATCACCTAACAAGTATTTATCGAGCATCTATTATTTGTCAGGTGGCACTGTTTAAAGCACTGATGATATGTCAGTGAGTAAAACAGATGAATTCCTACCCTCACTGAGTTTACATTCTAGAGGAGAGGGACAGACAATAAAGAAATCATTAAGTAAAATGTATACTGTATGTAGCTCAAGCCTGTTAATTTGCTCTGTTATCTCAAGAAAGGTACCCAGTTTTACCCTTTAAGGGTAAAATGAGGGAGTTGGATCAGTTGTTGGACAAATGTTCCTTCCAGTTCTGACCTTCTAAAGGGATATTTGCATGAGGGGTGTGTGTGAGAGAGAGGGAGAGACAGGGACAGAGAGATTGAGAGAGAGACCTCATTCCTAATCACGGAGAGAAGCGATCTGTTTTCACCCATGCTGTCATCTTCATGTTACTCTAGGGACCAGGACTTCCTACATCAAGTGGGATTGTGTGCCTCTAACCTCCTAGGCCTGTTGAATTGGCAGAAGGAGGATGAGTCAAGGGAGTCCCCTTCCTTCTTTCAGTCCTGCTCCCCATGCGGGCCTTGCTTCACAGAGCAGGACGCCAGGCACTTGCTTTCACCAATAATGGCTTCATTACATTGAAAGAAGACGAGAGTGACCTCAGTGAAATAGACTTCCTGACCCCAGCTGACCTTTGACCCTCACCCTGACAGCCTCTAAATCTTTTCCTTCTGACACATCCCCCACAAGGTATAAGCAAGAGGAGGAAATGATGAGCCTGCTATAGCTCACTGTCCAGTGACTGTAACTCACCAGATATCCTGTTGCGTGGAACTTGCCATGCCCAACCATAATTTACGTCATGGCTGCTGATCCTTTCAGTGATCTTCACTGTGACTCTGCTCTGGCCCATGAGTCACAACTCATGCAACTGTCATTCACCTGGTAGCCATTTGTATGTGTCCAATGATTGTCATGTATCATGGAGGCAGGAGGCAGGGTGTCTAACCAAATGCTGCCATTTTCCCAATACTACTTCAGCCTTGGCCTTTAACCTACCCTTTCCTGACTCTGTACGTACTGTTTATTGAGAGCTGATTATATGCCAGGCGTGCAGTAAGTGCTTTGTGTGTATTGTCTCTTTCTGTCCTCAGCCCTCTTAATCTGACCCCCATTTCCCTGGAGGGGAAACTGAGACTTAGTGAGTGGAGTTGAGTGATTTGCCGTGACTCACAAATCACAAAGGATGCACCCCAATCTATCTCACTCCAGTGTGCATCCCGAATCTATCTCACTCTGATATTATTCATCTATACTTTAAAAAAAAATTGTTAAAATAATTAATGCATGTGGTTTAAAAAAATCAATTAGTTCTTGAAAGAATTATAATGAAAAACAACAGTCCCCAGACTACCCTACCTCTTTTGCTCCCGTGAAGCAATCATTCTTTGAGTCCTTTTTTTCTGGAAAATATTTCCATATCTCTAAATAATATACCTGTACTTATAGTCCTTGATTTATCCATTTTAGATATCATGGATATCTTGTTATAGTAGATGAGGATTTACCTTTCTTATAGGACCTGCCTCCCCTTTTCCCTTCTTCCTAGTACAGTTAAATCACCACTTTCAACCAAACTGATAACGAATATTTATATTTTATGATTATGGATGCAAATGTCCACCATATTGCTAAGTTGTATACTAAGGAGGACAAAATTTCTTTTCTTTACCATGTTTTATTTTTCCTGGGCTCTCTAACCACCTTTCTTTCTTTCCTGCCATATTTGTTACTGGAATATCCTCAATTATTTTCAAGGGATCCGTCACATTATCTTTTCCACTTAACCCTCATTTTCCCCAGAGCCTCTCTCGAGGGTTGTTCTCTGGGCATGCTTCTCTGGACAGGCTGTCACCCTGTCACCTTCACCACAGTGGTTAGAGCCACTGATTCCTGGACCCCATGTCAATCTCTTTCTTGGTCATACTTAAGGAGCACATTCTCAAGTAACTGCCTAAGGAAGGGTCCACTGGAGGGAAATTTTCTGACCTTGGAAGTCTAAGTGTATCGTTTTTTTACTCTTACCTTTTTGATGTTTACAAAGCCATACTCTTTGCCACTCTGCTATGCTGACCCCTAGCATAGTGAGAAAGACATTTGGCTTGCTTTGAGGACATTGAATTTGGAGATGACTTTTCTAGATTCTGAGGTTGTGAGCCCAGTTATCAGTGGAATAAAAATTATGATAGTTAATGCTAATTTTGAAAGTTCACCATGTGTCAGGCACGGTGATGAGTGCTTTACATAAATTATCTCATTTAATCATCTCACCAAATTTATAAGATAGGCATGGTTATTGTACCCATTTAAAGCCAAAGCTGAGCGCAGAAGGGTTTAAGTAACTGGTAAAGTTCATGGAGTAAGATATACTCAGGATTCAAACCCTGGTAGGTGGGTTGGCTCTGTAATCCATATTCAGATTCAGTAATTTACATTACAAGAGGCTTAAAAATTAGTAACTTCAGATTTTGTCTTCCTCCCACCCATTTTGTAAATATGGAAACAAGACCTAAAATCTAAGTGACTTGTTCAAGGTCCCATAGCTAGTTAATAACAAGAACTAGAAACCCAGGTTTCCCAGTATCACATTTTAAATCAGGGAATGGGGGTTCAAATTCAGGATTCGTTTCTGAAATTTGGTTTCGCTGTCTGTTTAGTGGGGAGAAAAGGAGTGAAAAAGACAGATATAAAAGATTTATGTCCCGGGGCGCCTGGGTGGCTCAGTTGGTTAAGCAACTACCTTTGGCTCAGGTCATGATCCAGAGTCCCACATCGGGCTCCCTGTTCAGCGGGAAGCCTGCTTCTCCCTCTTTCGGTCCCCCTGCTTGTGTTCCCTCTCTGCCTGTGTTTCTCTCTGTCAAATAAATAAAATATTAAAAAAAGAGAGAGAGAGAGAGAGAGAGAGAGAGAGTATAGAGCAAAGAAAGTGGAGACCCAGGATCCTTGATTCCAAGATTCTCAGGCCAAAAGGGACCTTGCAGTTTGGCCAATGCTCTCCCAGACCCCAAATTTCATAGTGTGACACCAGCCATTTTCTACAGTCAGACTGCAAACCTCCAGCAACAGGGATTTTATAGCTTCTGGAAACCTTGCCTATTCCCTGATAGTTTATTTTAGATTGTTAGAAAGTTCTCTCTTCCATTGAATCCAAGCTGATCTCTATAGCCTTTAACCACTTGTCTTTAGAACAAGTCCCCTCCCTCTTCTGCATGGATTCTAGGATCAAGTTTTCTGTTCAAACCCCAGTGCCACCCTTCCCCAGTTGTGTGACCTGGGCAAATTTGTTAGGGGCTCAATGCCTTAATTTTGGTTGATTTCCCACTGTTCCTCTGGAAAGCTAGCCTAAGGCTAGATTTACCCAGCTTGATCTTCAGCCTCTTTCCATTGTCTGTGCATTACTTTGTATAATGCTTTTGCAACCACAAAGTGTTTTCCCATGTACTGTCTCACCAGTCACTGGACAACAGGGCTGCTGCAAAAGGAGGGAGGCAAGATGGGCATGTGGTTATCTCAGTTTTGCAGATGAGGCAGTTCTCTACCCCCACACCAGACTTACCTCCAAACTTACACTCCTGACTCCTGTCAGTGAGCCTTCAGGGGCCTCCATACCCTTGTTCTCCCTTTCTTCCTGGTGTTTTTACATATTTACCCCTCTCTTCAAAATACAACTTCCCTTACTTCACTTATTCATTCTTTAGGCTCCAACATAGACATTACTTTGTCCAGGGTTCCCCTTGCCATCATCCACTCACTAACCTACAACCCATCTCACTTGTTCTTACAGTACCCTATACTTTTTCTTCTTCTTTTTTAAAAAGATTTTATTATTTATTTGACAGAGAGAGAGGGAGAGAGAGCACAAGCAGGGGGAGCAGCAGGCAGAAAAGAGAGAGAAGCAGGCTCCCCACTAAGCAGAGGGCCTGAGAACCACGTGGCACTTGATCCTAGGACCCTGGGATTATGACCTGAGCCAAAGGCAGACATTTAACCCACTGAACCATGCAGGTGCCCCAGTTCCCTATACTTCTAATACAGAGAATTTTCCCAATTTTGTTATAGTTGGCTGTTTGTCTTTCTCTCCCACTGGCTACTTTAATGTAATACATGTAACACCATGAAGTTAGGGACTATGTCTGTCTTGTTCATTGTGTGCCCAGCACACGGCACAGAGCTGAGAAAAGAGGGACCCCTGGATGGTTCAGCAGGGAGCCTGCTTCTCCCTCTGCCTGCTGTTCCCCCTGCTTGTGCACTCTCTCTCTCTCTGGCAAATAAATAAATTAAAAAAAAAAAACTTAAGGGTGGCTTAAGTGGGTTAAAGCCTCTGCCTTCAGCTCAGGTCATGATGTCAGGGTCCTGGGATCAAGGCTCACATCGGGCTCTCTGCTCAGCAGGGAGCCTGCTTCCTCCTCTCTCTGCCTCCCTCTCTGCCTGCTTTTGATCTCTCTCCCTGTCAAATAAATAAATAAAATTAAAAAAAACTTAAAAAAAAAAAAACCTTGGAAAAGAGTAATTGTTTACTAAATGTTTGTTGAATGAATAATGAGTGACTTGCTCGGGATTCCATGGCTAATAATGGCCAAGAGTAGAATCTAGGTTTTAACATACAGAAGAATGAAACTGGACCATTTCTTTACACCATTCACAGAAATAGACTCAAAATGGATGAAAGACCTCAATGTGAGACAGGATTCTGTCAAAATCCATGAGGAGAACACAAGCAGCAACCTCTTCGACCTCAGTCGCGCAACTTCTTCTTAGAAACACCGCCAAAGATAAGGGAAGCAAGGGCAAAAATAAATTATTGGGACTTCATCAAGATCAAAAGCTTTTGTACAGCAAAGGAAACAGTCAACAAAACCAAAAGACAACCAACAGAATGGGAGAAGATAGTTGCAAATGACATAGCAGATAAAGGGCTAATATCCAAAATCTATAAAGAACTTATCAAACTCAACACCCAAAGAAAAAATAATCCAATCAAGAAATGGGCAGAAGACATGAACAGACATTTCTCCAAAGAAGACATCTAAATGTCCAACTGACACAGGAAAAAGTGTTCAACATCACTTGGCATCAGGAAAATACAAAGCAAAATCACAGTGAGATACCACCTCACACTGGTCAGAATGGCTAAAATTAACAAGTCAGGAAAAGACAGATGTCAGTGAGGATGCAGGGAAATGGGAACCCTCCTACACTGTTGGTGGGAATGCAAGCTGGTGCAGCCACTCTGGAAAACAGTATGGAGGTTCCCCAAAATTTTGAAAATAGAGCTACCCTACAACCCAGCAATTGCTCTACTGGGCATTTACCCTAAAGATACAAATGTAGTGATCTGAGGGGGCACACACATCTGAATGTTTATAGCAGCAATGTCCACAATAACCAAACTATGGAAAGAGCCTAGATGTCCATCAATAGATGAATGGATCAAGAAGATGTGGTATATATATATATATATATATATATATATATATATATACACAATGGAATATATATACACAATGGTATATATATACACAATGGAAAACCACGTAACCATCAAAAAACTGAAATCTGCAATTTGCAAAAACATGGATGGAACGAGAGGGTATTATGCTAAGCGAAATAAGTGAATCAGAGAAAGACAATTATCATATGATCTTTTTGATATGAAGAATTTGAGAGGCAGGGTGGGAGATTGTGGGGACTAGGGAGGGAAAAAGTGAAACAAGATGGGATTGGGAGGGAGACAAACCATAAGAGACTCTTAACCTTGGGAAACAAACTGAATGTTGCTAGGAGGTGGAAGGGGGGAAGGAGGTAATGGAACCGGGGAGGATTTGTGCTATGGTGAGTGCTGTGAATTGTGTAAGACTGATGGTTCACAGACCTACACCCCTGAGGCAAATAATACATTATATGTTAATAAAAATTTTTTTAAAATGCAGGTTTTATTTCTAAGTCCAGAATTCTTTTTATCATCTTCTGAACCTAACCTAATTCCTACCCTTAACCCCTACTGTCAGCCCCTGCCCCACTTAATTCCTTAGAATCTTAGATTGTTTATCTGGGTGCACCTGGGTGGCTCAATCGTTAGGCATCTATCTTGGCTCAGGTCATGATCCCAAACTCCAGGATTGAGCCCAGCATCAGGCTGCCTGCTTCTCCCTCTCTCCCTCCCCCTGCTTGTGTTCCCTCTCTAGCTGTGTTTCTCTCTGTTAAATAAATAAAAAAAAGATTTATTTATTTAAAAAAAAATTGTTTATCTGGAAGAAATGTTAGAGCTCATCTGACTCAACTCCATTTTATATATAAGAAAACCATTTAAAAAAGAAGAAGAAGAAGAAGAAAGAAAGAAAAACCATAGAGGTTAAGAGTTTTGCTGAAGGCCACACAACAAATCGCGGTGGCCCTCCTGACCCCAGAGCTCACCGATGAGTTCATGGACTCCCAGGGCTTTGTCTTGGGGGTGGGAGTAGCTGCAAATAATTCCATCAGAGTCCCTGGTTTTATGCTCTCTAGCTGCTCCAAAGTCCAGATACCAAGAGTTTTTTTCTGAGACATCTCACAGGCAGAAGTTTCAGGCAAGACAGGATGGTGGAGGCATGGATGTGTTGTGTGGAGGAGCAGGTCATGGAGAGCCAAGGATGCGACATGAAAAGCAGGCTGTGCAGCACAGCCCCACGTTGTGGGGTCCATTAAGGCCCCCACTGTGGCAACACCACTCCCTCTGCCCCTGATGCTGGCCTTTGGGGCCAGAGATCAATAACCTGGGACTTTGCCTTCAACCCCCTTTACTCCTTCAGTGACCACAGGCTGCTCAGAAGAGCTAGCAGGACTCAGGGTCATTAAACAACTGTCACTCTGCCGCAGCCCCACTTGGGGAACTGTTGGGGGAGGGGCCAGGAATGGGAATCATTATGGAGAGACATAGGTATGGTTGGTTCTCCTCCCCACCAGAGGAGTGACTTCTATCTCTTCTTGATTGTTACCCTTTCCCCAAGATTAACACCTACCCTCTCTGTCCCACCCCCATGCCCTCAGACCTGAGCCTCCACTCCCCTCACTGAACCCCCAACCTCTTCTCCAAGCCTCCAACCTGTTTGTTGAGCCCCATCCCTTTCTCACTGATACCCTGTATTTCTTTTAGCCTCATCTCCTATGACTCCCCCACCACACACAGACTGTGTTGGTTGTCTAATCGGAGATGTTTTACACTTTCTCAGTCAAGGCAGCAGACCTGAATTCCTCTTCTGTCATTTTTTAAATATCTTGTTGAAGGAATCTTCTCATCCTCTGCCTCTCCCCAAGAACATATTCCCTCTTCTGGCCCTAAAATTAACAGGATCATGTTTCAGAAACATCACTCACCTACCCCATCCCCATCCCCTCAACTTTCCATGATCCTTGCCCACTATTCCTTCCCGACATCCACCTCAATGCCCTAGCCAATCATTCCTGATTGATTGATTAGGGAGGAGGAGGAAAGAGGATCGATGGAGGAATCTGGAACTATTCTTATTCAAAGCTAAAGGTCGGGAGGGGGAAGATAATAATTGTGGGGAGGATCAGAGATCATCACTATGGAACTGGGAGCATGGTGAGGTGGTTGGCCGTAGTGGGGAGGATGGGTGCAGGGCTCAGACTATTTATTCCCTGAGGGCTGGGAGCAGAGTTGGGGTTGAACTCACAGAAATTAGAAGGTATAAACCGGTAGGAGTCATAAATGAGGTTAGAGTCCCCAGGACTACACCTTTGGTGAGAAATTTACCACCATTCTTCCCCAAAAGAATCCTGGGTCCCTGGTATGCCGGCGTTCAGCAGGGGGCGCTCTGCCTCAGCATTTCCCTCTTATTCACCCACCCCACCCGAGTTCTTTTGTTCATTCATTCATTTTAAAAATACTAAGCACCCGCCTTGTACCAGGCGCTGTACACCAGGCGCTATGCCCCTGGATTGCAAAAATGCAGGCATGAAGAGACAGACAAACAAGGCCCCAGACTTTGTGGTGGTAGAAAGATAGAATTACAGGGAATAGTCACTTGATTTAAGGGAAAGGAGATGAGGGAAGCTGTCCTATGAAACTGACTTTTAAACTGAGACTTAACAAATGCCTAAATCTTGACCAGGGGACAATGGGGTGTGTAGGGGTGCATTTCAGGCAGAGAGAACAACGTGCAAAGACCCTGAGGCAGGAAAGATTAGGACCCCTTCAGAGGGAAGGAAAGAGGCCGGCAGCGTGGTGGCTGCATTCAGCTTTGGTCAGAGGTTTAACCCTTTGTATTGCGGAACACACACAGCTGGAGCCCTCAGCTTTCCAAGGCTCAATTTTCTTGATAATTGCTTTTTTTTTTTTTTTAGAAAGGGAGGAGGGAGAACCAGCAGGTCTCTAGGACCTTTCTAGAGTAACCAAGTTGGAAGAGGGAATTCCTGTTCATCCCCTTCCTAAACTCAAAACTTTTTGTCCAGAAGGAGTGGAACAGAAGCAGATTGAGTGTTAGTAGATTTAGTAGACTTAGAAGTAAATTGAAGCTCAGGGTCCCTCCCACAGCTTTGGGAGAGCCAAGTCATATGCTCATGTATTTTTTTTTTTTTTAAGATTTTATTTATTTGACAGAGAGAAACACAGCCAGAGAGGGAACACAAGCAGGGGGAGTGAGAGAGGGAGAAGCAGGCTTCCCGCGGAGCAGGGAGCCCGATGTGGGGCTCGATCCTGGGTCTCCGGGATCATGACCTGAGCCGAAGGCAGTCGCCCAACCAACTGAGCCACCCAGGCATCCCTGCTCATGTATTTTTATAAAATGTGCACAAATGAGGGGGACCTGGGTGGCTCAGTCAGTTGAGCAACTGCTTTCCATGGGGGTCCGTGGTCCCAGGGAGCCTGCTCCTTTCTCTCCCTCTATCTGCTATTCTGCCTCCTTGTACTCTCTCTCTCAACTAACAAACAAAATAAAAATTTTTAAAAATAAAAAGAAGGGGTGCCTGCTTCTCCCTCTCTCACTCCCCCTGCTTGTGTTCCCTCTCCAGCTGTGTTTCTCTCTGTCAAATAAATAAATAAAATCTTTTTAAAAATAAATTTAGGGGCGCCTGGGTGGCTCAGTTGGTTGGGCAACTGCCTTCGGCTCAGGTCATGATCCAGGAGACCCGGGATCGAGCCCCGCCTCGGTCTCCTTGCTCTGCGGGAGGCCTGCTTCTCCCTCTCTCACTCCCCCTGCTTGTGTTCCCTCTCTAGCTGTGTTTCTCTCTGTCAAATAAAGAAATAAAATCTTAAAAAAAAAAAAAATAAAAAAATAAAAAAATAAAAATAAATTTAAAAATAAAATTTAAAAAGTGCACAAATGAGATATTTTAATCACAGTTGCGAATTTGAAATGTGAAATATCAGCAGCTACTCTATTAAAAAGCAATGTAGAGGGTGCGCTAGGCAGTTAAAATTAGTACAGATATTTTATATGGCATTTGTGGTATTTTTCAGTTTTTAAAAAGATGTGATTTAACATGATATCTTTTCTCATTCTAAGTAAATATTCACTAGGGGTATCTTTTGTTTTCCATTGTTTAAAGAGGACCTCCTAAATCGTAAAAACTCCCAGTTCAGTAGACCTGGATCTGCCTGAGTGGGACCTCAGAGTCCCATCTTCTGGCTCCCGATCTTAACTGGCCCCTGAATCCTTCCTCTCCCTTTGCTTAGTCTCTCCTTCCCCTGTGGTCTATACCCCCTGGGTGGATGGCTCATGGGTTATGAGAATGCCAAGGAAAAGGAGCAGCCCTTTGGTTCCTGGAGAGAAGCACTTTGAGGGCTACACAGTGTTGGAGTGCCCCTCACCAGCCCCTCTTGAGCTGGTCCCCAGAAGAGGAGCCCTCTCCAACTATCCAAGGTCTTTAGGCTAAAATGAGAGTCTGTGGGAGTGCAGCTATCCGTCCTTTCATTAGCTCCTTCCCTCATCCTGTTGATCCATCCAGCAGCTCTTAAGGGGCCTCATTGGCTCTGATGTCTACTTCACAGGTGTGAGTCAGTCCTGAGTCAGAAGCGTCTCAGATAGACCTATTTCCAGGTAGTGCTGCAGACAGTGGGGGCCTAGTCTACTCGCTACAGTCTCGTAGGTATTTTGAGATGGAGAGGGGGGAGATGAGAATGGTTTGAATGATGTGATTTCTTAGGCTCTGAGAGAGGGGTGCCTCCCCATCAGGCCTAGGGGATACTGATCCTTCAAACCCACATGGAAGAGCCCTGGACCTGAAGCTGGGCCATCTGGGTTCAAACCATGCTTTACTACTAACTTAACAGCCCAGGAAGTAACCCAGTTCTCTAAACCCTTGGACCCACATCTGTAAAATAAGGGTATGGTAAGACCTTGTTTTTTCAATTTCTACATGAGAAGCAATGAGATCATTGAGGGTCACATGTTTCAACTTTTTATTTTGAGATCATTCCAGATTTATAGATAAGCTGCAAGAAGAATAAAAGAAGCCCTGTCTCCCTTTGACCCAGATTCTCCAGATACTAAAAATCTACCTCAGGGAACCTGGGTGGCTCAGTTGTTAAGCATCTGCCTTCGGCTCAGGTCATGATCCCAGGGTCCTGGGATCAAGCCCTGCCTCAGGCTCCCTTCTGGGCAAGAAATCTGCTTCTCCCTCTCCCACTCCCCCTGTTTGTGCTCCGTTTCCCGCTCTCTCTCTCTGCCAAATAAACAAATAAAATCTTAAAAATAAATAAATAAAAATCTACCTTATTTGATATTTCCTTTCCTTTCCCACTTCCTTTTTTTTTTTTTTTTAAAGATTTTATTTATTTATTTGACAGAGAGAAACAGCGAAAGAGGGAACACAAGCAGGGGGAGTGAGAGAGGGAGAAGCAGACTTCCCACCAAGCGGCTTGATGTGGGGTTCGATGTGGGGCTCGATGTGGGGCTCCGGGATCATGACCTGAGCTAAAGACAGTCGCTTAACCAACTGAGCCACCCAGGCGCCCCACCTCTCCCACTTCCTTACACTCAACTATTTCAGAGTAAATTGATGACCTCATGCCATTTATCCCTAAATACTTCAGAGTGCATTTCCTAAAAATGCAGGAACATTTGCAAACACAATCATAATACAATTATCAGAGTCTAGGTGCTATAATGCGATCTCCAGGCATTACTCGAGTTTTTTTTTTTTTTTAATTTTCCTACCAAGGTTCTAACAATGTCATTTCTTGTCTAGGAGCAATCCAGAATTTAATTTCCATTAAATTCTCATACCTCTATCTCTTTAATCTGGAATAATTCTTTGTATTTTTTTGTTTGTTTGTTTCTCATGACCTGCCATTTTAAAGTTTCTTTTTCCAGCCCCAGGCCAGATCGAAATCACTGAGCCTGAGATCAAGAGTCATATGTTCCACCCACTGAGCCAGCCAGGTCCCTCATGACCTGACACTTGAAAAAATAATCAGCCAGTTGTTCTGTTGAATGACTATCCTTCAGTTTGGGTTTGTTTGATGTCTCCTCATGATTAGATTCAAATTTTGCCATTCTGGCAGGCATACCACAGAAAAGATATTTCTCTCTCAATACATTGTATCAGGAAGGAAATGATATTTATTTGAACCATTCTGGGTTGAGTTGGAATTGCTTGGTTGAGGTGTCAGGATTCTCTACTACAAAGTGCTTATTTTTTCCCTATAATAATTGTGTAGGGACATATGCCAGGATGACATAAATATCTTGTTTCTCACAAACTTTTATCTTGTAGTTTCAGCATTGGTTGGATGCTGAATTGGGTTTTTTTGTTTTACTTTGTTTGTTTGTTTTTTTGTTTTGTGACGGTTAACAAATACTGATTTTCTAATTGCATTATCTCTGCATTTATTAGAAGAGATTTGCCTTCTCCATTTGTTTACTGACTTATTTATATCAGAATGGACTCATGGGTTCCATTTTTCAAAAGGCTATAGTCCATTTCTATCATTTATTTTGATGCTTAAATTGTCCTCAGTTGGGCCAGTGGGAACTGGTGCCTGGGTCCTGTGTCCCCATCTTTCTTTAAGCACTTCCTTGCTTTCTGGCACTTCAAGCTTTCCAGGCTTACCTACACTTTCCCAGCCCAGTGCTGAGGTCAGCCATCTCTTCAAGGAGTTTCATAAACTGAAAGTAATAGGCAGGAGTTGTATTCCTATTCATTTAGGACATTAAGTTTATATAAATATCTCAAATTTCTTAAAAAGCTTTTGAGCTTAGAAAAGAGCTGAGATTTTTTTCATTTGTTTTTTTTTTTTTTCTCAAAGATTTTATGTATTTATTTGACAGAGAGAGAGATCACAAGCAGGCAGAGAGGCAGGTAGAGAGAGGAGGAAGCAGGCTCCCTGCTGAGCAGAGAGCCCTATGGGGGCCTAGATCCCTGGACCCTGAGATTATGAGCTGAGCTGAAAGCAGAGGCTTTAACCCACTGAGCCACCCAAGCACCCTGTTTTGTTTATTAAGATTTTATTTGTCAGAGAGAGAGAGCACAAGCAGGGGGAGCTGCAGGCAGAAAGAGTAGAAGACTCCCTGCTGAGCAGGGAACCTGATGCAGGGCTCAACTGAGCCAAAGGCCTATGCTTAACGGACTGAGCCACCCAGACATCCCAGAAAAGAGCTGAGTTTGGGCATGGTTTACTGGCTTTGTGATCCTCGGTAATATGAAACAGGAATAATGCCTAGCTCCCAGAGTTGCTGTGAGGATGTCAACTCCAAGAGGGTAAGGATCATTGTCTGCCTTTGACTGTAGTGTCTCCAGCACCTAGCAAGGGTGGATGACCACAAGGAGCTCGAAGGGATGAGCTGAGATGACAGGTATAGAATGTTGGTGTAGTGCCTGGTGTTTGGCCAGCCTGCAGGCAGGGCTGGCTACTTCGGTGTTTATTGGACATGGTCTGCTTTATGGACTCTTTGTCCATAACAAGAGTTAGAGCTGATGGTTAGGAGTGTGCTGGTTGCCTGGAGGCCTCTGCCCATTTCAGCCTAAGTGTGCTAGGAAGAAGGCTGGAAGACAGGTGGTGAAGTCCAGGGGAGGCTGCAGGTAGCAATCAGCCAGGAGTTCTGGAAGCAGTGTGGCAGGGCAGGACCCGTAGCAGAGGACAGGGTGGAGGGCACTGAGAGGGGCAGGCTTCTGGGAGATGGGAAGAAGCTTTGCACTAGGCTTGGGGAGATATGTAGATAGGCTTCATTTTGGAGCCCCCATATTAAACTCCTGATGTAATGCAAGACACAGAGCCGACCCTGTGGGGTCTCCTCTTCTCAAAGGCAGACCAGGACATGATAGTCTAAGAACTCCTGGTCAGATGAGGGAGACACAGACCCCGCTTTTGGGGATCTCACACCCCAATTAATCTCACCACTAACCTTGACCCCTCCTACTCATTCTGCTTGTGACACCCCTCCAAATCTGATTGAACGTTCAGACTCTTGGCTTGTCCCCCATCTGTCTAAGAAGCCTTGCAATCTTGCACCAGGCAACATTTCTTAAAAACAGACTTCTTGGGGTGCCTGGGTGGCTCAGTTGTTGGGCATCTGCCTCTGGCTCAGGTCATGATCCTGGAGTCCTGGGATTGTGCCCTGCATTGGGTTCCCTGCTCTGCGGGAAGCCTGCTTCTCCCTCTCTCACTCCCCCTGCTTGTGTTCCCTCACGAGCTGTGTTTCTCTTTGTCAAATAAATAAAATCTTTAAAAAACAAAACAAAACAAAAAACACACAAAAAAACAGACTTCTTCATTCAGCCTCTGGGGGCTTCCTGGAAATGGGGTGGTGCTAAATCAGCTTCAAAGTGACCAGGGGTTGTTTTGGAAGGTGACACCTTGCCCTGTCTACCACAGCCCCCTTCCAGCACCCACACCTTCCAGCAGCCACAGCTGCTCTGACAGCTGACAGCAGGGGCCACAAGGGCAGAAATTGAGTCAGTCTGCTCAGGAAGGCCACAGATGGGGGTCGGGGGTGGGGATCTAGGTCTCTGCTTGGCACACCCTGGTGGGCATAAGATGGGAGTGCAGAACCAGGAGGCTCTGATGCTACAAAAGTAGTCACATCTCTATTATAGAGTCCTCTGCCATAGGAGTCTGTCTCTGTGGGGTGCTGAACAGCAGATCTCCAGAGACAGGCATGAGCCTTTCTTCTTTGCACTCATTTTAAGGTACAGACTAAAGAAATGACTTGAAGAAGGTCCTGGAGCAAGCCAGTGACAGAATTAGGCTAGCACCCAGATTTCCCACTCTGTCCTGTATCTTCTTTTCACAATCCCAGTGATCCTTGGATAGGAATCCATGGAACTCAGAATTTTCCAAAATATTTTTTAAGATTATTTATTTGACACAGAGAGAGAGAGATCACAAGTAGGCAGAGAGGCAGGCAGAGAGAGAGGAAGAAGCAGGCCCCCTGCTGAGCAGAGAGCCCTACATGGGCCTCCATCCCAGGACTCTGAGATCATGACCTGAGCCGAAGGCAGAGGCTTTAACCCACTGAGCCACCCAGGTGCCCCAAATGTTTTGAGACTTCATGTAGTATTCTAAAATACAATCAAGACTAGTGATATTTTTTCCCCTTTTAAAATTTATCAGAAAAACATGTCCATGATAAAAACGAAGCGCATTTTTATGATTGGTCTTGCTGTGACATAACCTTTGCCTTTAAAAACTGGTATGCCATACCCAAGCATTGTGCATGCCCCAACTGAATGGCAGAAATCCCTCGCCACACTCTCTCCAAGGCCATGCATGGTTCCCATTGCTTGCCTCCAGGCAGTGACGGAGCAGGCAAGGACTCGAAGCCAGAGCCCCCAGAGAGTCCCCTGATGGGCAACTTTGGATTGAGGACACCCTTGACTCCGCTGAAACTTTCTTAGAATTGCACCACAGTCTAAGACTTCCTGCCCAACCTTCCTTCCTTCCTCTGTCCTCCATCTGGGTCTCACTGGCGCCATCTTCTGACAGCTCTCCCAGCTTCCTCCAGCTCCTTAACCAGTTTTCCCTCACAAGCCTTTTCCCCAATAAATCTATCCCTCATCCAATCCCCTCTTGACATTTGTTTCCAGGAAGACCTGAACTAACACATCACTAACACATCAAGAATTCCTCTAAGCTTCATGAACTATTGCCCAATGCAGAAACGCATTGTTTCATTTCAACAAACATTTCTCCACTTTCATCTTACTGCATTCTCCAACCACATATTGAATTGCACATAAGATATTTGATCGTTTTACTGTGTTTTGCAACTAGTCTTATAGTTTCAGTGATTGTGGTACTCAATGTTTACTGTCTATTCAAAGTAAGGATACATTTTTTATTTTTAAAAAAGATTTTATTTATTTATATTAGAGAGAGAGAGAAAGCACAAGCACAGGGGAGGAGCAGAGGGAGAGGGAGAAGCAGAAGCAGATACTCCCTGCTGAGCAGGGAACCCTACTTGGGACTCCATCCCAGGATCCTGGAATCATGACCTGAGCCAAAGGCAGCTGCTTAACCAACTGAACCACCCAGGTGTCCCCAGTTTTTATCATTTCTTATAGCTGTTAATTTGTGACACCTGTTGTTTTGTGAGAGCCTGGGATGTCTCTTTTAATCTGGAGGTTGTGACATCCTGGTAGTGTTCTAAAACAGTCTTACTTTATGAATGTTCTATGGGAAATGAGTTTGTGAAGAAGTGGCCCAAGCCCATCTGGAACACATATAACTTCTCAGTTCCTGACACTGCTCAGGCCAATGGGCTTTAACTTCTTTTGGATGAGGGTAGAGTCAAGTCTGGCACTGCCATAATCCCCAGGGAACAAATCCTCCAGAATCTGCCCATTCTGGGCAGAAAAGACGATGATTTTGTCAGCCACCTTGTGTTAACCTCTTTGGTTTTCTTTAATGTATTAAGAATGACCAAAGCTGGAGGTATTAATACCATTGGATGCCGTGGGGGTTTTGATCAAGATGAGGAGTTGCTTTTTTTTTTTTTTTTTAGTAGGCTCCCTGCTCAGTGTGGGGCTTGAACTTAGGATCCTGAGATCGAGAGTCACATGCTCTACTGACTGAGCCAGCCAGGTACCAAGGAGAATATTTTTGAGTTAACTCAAAAGTTTTCTTGGTTTGTTTTTTGTGTCTTTAGAGAGTTCGCACAGGAGCAGGGTAGGGGGAGCGACAGAGAGAGAGGGAGAGAGAATGTCGAGCAGGTTTCATGTGCAGCACAAGCCCAACATGGGGCTCAATCTCACAACCCTGAGATCATGACCTGAGCTGAAATCAAGAGTTGGATGCTTAACTGACTGAGCCACCCAGGTGCCCCTCAAAAGACTTTTACTGTGGGGCGCCTGGGTGGCTCAGTTGGTTAAGCGACTGCCTTCGGCTCAGGTCATGATCCCAGAGACCAGGGATCGAGTCCCACATCGGGCTCCCTGCTCAGCGGGAAGCCTGCTTCTCCCTCACTCCCCCTGCTTGTGTTCCCTCTCTGGCTGCATTTCTCTCTGTCAAATAAATAAAATCTTAAAAAAAAAAAAAGACTTTTACTGTGAATGGTGTCTTTAAATTTTTCTCATATATTTTCCAAGGTGTTTTCACAAATTGCTCATTTAATTCTTAAAAAGACTGATTATTAGAGTATAGGCTCTGGAGTTAGGCCGGGATTCAAATTCTAGCTTGTTATGTAACCTTGGGCTGATCATTTAAAATCTCTGAACCTTATTTGTTTTTCTATGGAATAGAGATGCCACCTCCTCTGGCAGGATGAAATGAGGTTGTGGACATTAGTAGTGGTGGTAGGGCAGGGGCTGTCTCAACAAGACCTCACAGGCTGAACCAGGGGGAAGCCACTGAACCATTGAGCCATTGTGACACAGAGTTGGCCTTCTCTGACATAGATAGGCAGAAGTAAAGCTCCCTACTCTACTCCCTCAACAATTTCTCTGTCTCTTAAGGTTCTTCATCATTATCCTTTATTGTGGTCTTTTTCTCCCACACCAGGATATTTAGGGCGGCCAGGAGGTGTGGAGACTATTAAGGCTCATACATTGTGGGCTGACATGAATCCAGGAAGCCACTGTGTACAGGGACTGCCCTCAGGTGGATAAAATGGCCAAGACCCTGAACAACAGCCAGCTACTTGTTAGAGCTGAAGGAGCTGCTTCCATGAGGGACTCTGATATATCAGAGAGAAAGCAGTGCCATATTTGCTCCCTTTTGTTGACAGAGGGGAACCCAGGTATGAGAGGGATATTCTCCCCATTACTGAGAACACAACATGGCTTTGGTATGGTAGGCATGACTGGTTGACTCAGTGCTAGGGAGCCCCAGGTGACAGTGTCCTTGGCTTCCCATGGAGACAGCTGGTGGCATTCCTCAGGTGGCATATTTGGGAACTCACAAGGCCATCCCCAAAACTTCCCAGAAATAATCCCCCTAACAGTTTCTATTCATCCAGCCTTTTTTCTGGGCAAGGGGCTGGGTTAGGCAGTTTCCATCACAGCGTGCTACAACCTTTGTAACAACCCAAGACTTGGACCTGTTCCTAGTCCTATTTTGTAGATAAGGAAACTGAAGCTAAGACATGTCCCAGAACTTGCTCAAGGTACAAGCTAGAGTGGCAGACATGTAATTTGAACACAGCCTGGTGGTCTCTGGGACCTTGGGCTATTAACCAAAATATTGAATTGCCTACTCTTCGGAGAAGTAACTGAGGGAGGTTTCAAGGTTGGGTTGTATTGCCTTGCTCATCTTGCTGGGCTGATGTGAGATTAACAGGCTATGAGGGGCATGGAAGCATTTGTAAGGGGTCAAGCTCTAGAAGGAATTATTGTGTCCCTTGAAAGAAGAGCAAGAGATGCAGGAACCCAGAAGAGCTAAGCTATCTCTTGCCTCCAAGCCTCTACCTAGAACTCTTCCCCCTCTTTGCCTGCTTCACTTATTCATTCAACATAAATTGATTGAGATTCACCAGGAAAAAAATGCCTCAATCTTGGCTGTGGACCCTGAGCAGACACTGTTGCAAAAATGGCTGACCTCTGGGCACCTGGGTGGCTCAGTGGGTTAGGCCTCTGCCTTCAGCTCAGGTCATGATCTCAGGGTCCTGGGATCTAGGCCCGAATCAGGCTCTCTGCTCAGCAGGGAGCCTGCTTCCTCCTCTCTCTCTGCCTGCTTGTGATCTCTCTGTCAAATAAATAAAGTTTTTAAAAAAAATGGCTGACCTCTTCATCCTTACCTTCCAAATTTTACCCAAATGTATGCGGAGCATACATATTCACACACCCAGAGTCCTAGTTGCAAGGGAGTCTGGGAAATGTAGTTTTCCCCTCTCCTAGGCTCTACCTGTGTCCACCTGTGGAGTACAGGAAGGCACACCGGAGGAAGCAAGGGACATAGATGCCAAGCCACCATTTCCACCACCATTTCTGCTGGTGCGGAGTCTGTGCCTTGAATTATTCTGTCCAGGGCCTGCTCTTACTCACATACCCTTAGATTGATGGTTTGGGGATGCTGATATGTAAGTTTTAATGGAGACTTCATTGAGGACTTATTTCTTGGAGCTGCTATTCCTACAGGAGGCATTTATGGGAAACTCCAAGAAGACATCCCAATGTCAGGAAAGCAAGAATATACTCATTTTTTTCTTTCTCTTAACAACTTTAAGATATACATACATTTTGCAATTCATCCATTTAAAGTGTGCGATTCAGTGGTTTTTCATATATTCAGAGTTGTGTGACCACCATGATCTATTTTAGAATATCCCCATCACTAAAAGGCACTCCCCATTTGTCCCCAAAGCCCCCTGCCCTAGACAATCTCTAATCTACTTTCTGTTTCCATAGATTTGCCTGTTCTGGACATTTCACATAAGTGGAATTGTATGTCAGCTTTGTGACTGGCTTCTTTCTTTCATTTAACATAATGTTTTCAGTGTTCATACTGTTGCATGTGTAAATACTTCATTCCTTTTTATTCCTCTTGTATGAATATACCACATTTTATCTGTTCATCAATTCATGGATGTTTGGGTTGTTTCCACTTCTTAGTTTTATAACTAAGGCTGCTATAAAAATTTGTGTATGAGCTTTTATATGGACATATGTTTTCAATTCTCTTAGTGTATATGTCTAAGTAGAGCTGCTGGGTCATGTGGTAACTCTCTTTAATTTTATGAAAAACACCAAACTGTTACCCACAGTGGCTGCACCATTTTGCATTCCCACCAGCAATGTATAAGGATTCTGATTTCTCCACCCTGAGCCAACATTTTTCTTTTAGTGTATATTATATATCATATATTTTATTTTTTTAAAGATTTATTTATTTATTTTAGAGAGAGAGAGCATAAGCAAGAGGAGCTGAGGGAGAGGGAGAATCTAAAGCACACTCTCCACTGAGCACAGAGCCTGATGCAGGGTTTGATCTCATGACCCCCAGATCACAATCTGAGTTGCAACCAAGAGTCGGATGCTAAACTGACTGTGCCACCAGGAGCCCCTGTTTATATATATATATATATATATATATATATATATATATATATATATATATATATTTTAAAGATTTTATTTATTTGACAGAGAGAAACACAGCCAGAGAGGGAACACAAGCAGGGGGAGTGAGAGAGGGAGAAGCAGGCTTCCCGCCGAGCAGAGAGCCTGATGTGGGACTTGATCCCGGATCTCCGGGATCATGACCTGAGCCGAAGGCAGTTGCCCAACCAACTGAGCCACCCAGGCATCCCAAAATCTTTTTTTAAAATCTTTTTAAAAGATTCTTAAAGAATCTTAAAAAAATAAAAAATAATAATAATAAAAAAAGATTTATCTATTTATTTGACAGAGAGAAACACAACCAGAGAGAGTACACAAACAAGGGGAGTGAGAGTGGGAGAAGCAGGCCTCCCACCGAGCAAAGAACATAATGCCGGGCCAGATCCCAGGAGTCTGGGATCCTGACCTGAGCTGAAGGCAGATGCTTAATGACTGAGCCACCCAGGCAGTCCTAAAATAAATAAATCTTTTTTTTTTTAAGAATTTATTTATTTGACACAGAGAGAGGGAGAGAGAGAGGGAGAGATCACAGGTAGGCAGAGAGGCAGGTAGGGTGGGTGGGAAGCAGACTCCCCACTGAGCAGAGAGCCTGATGTGGGGCTCAATCCCAGAACTCTGAGATCATGCCTGAGTGGAAGGCAAAGGCTTAACCCTCTGAGTCACCCAGGAGCCCCTAAAATAAATAAATCTTTTAAAAAGCTTGCAACCATCCTAGTGGGAGTGAAACAGTATTCATAGCGGTTTTGATTTGCTTTTGCCTAATGATGTATGATGTCGAAAATTTCTTTAATGTTTACTGGCCATTTGTATGACTTCTTTGGAGAAATGTCTGCATGAACATTTTTGCCCATTTTAGTTGGGTTATTTGTCCTTTCTTATTGAGTTATAAGGGTTGTTGATGTACTCTGGATCAAATTCCTTATCAGATATATGATTGGAAACTATTTTCTCCCATTCTGTGAGTTGTTTTTTCACATCTTTAAACACAATAAAATTCTGGGACATCTGGGTGGTTCAGTCGGTTAAGTGTCTGCCTTCAGCTCAGGTCATGACCCCAGGCCCCCAGGCTCCGGACCGAGTCCCACATTTCATCCGTCTCTCCTGTTTATGCTCTCTCTCTCTCTCTCTGACAAATAAATAACATCTTTAAAAAAACACAAACAAAATTCACAACACATAAAATTCGCCATTTAAAGTGAACAATTCACTGGCATTTAGCACATTCATAATGTTCTAGTTCCAAAATATTTCCATAATTCCAAAGTAAGATGTCTTTTTTTTCCCAAGGTGAGATGTCTTACTCATTAAGCACTTTCTCTCCATTCCCTCTTCCCACTAGTCTCTGGCAATGACCAGTCAGCCATTTCTGTGGATTTATCTATTCAAGAAATTCATATAAATGAAATCATATAACATGTGACCTTTTGCGTCTGATTTCTTTCACCTAGCATAGTGTTTTGGAGATGAATTCACATTGTAGCATGTATCAGTACTTCATTCTTTTTTAATGCATGAATAATATTCCACTGCTTATGTATACAACCATTTCTTTATCCATTCATCTGTTGATGGACATCTGAACTCCTTTATTTTTTGCTACTGTAAATAGTAGGTAAACTAGACTTTATAAAATTAAAAACTTTTGTGCTTCAAAGGATTCCACCAAGAAAGGAAAGAGTAGGTATAATTAAAAATAAGAGTAAAATAAGTGTTGGCAATGTTGTAGAGAAATTGAAACACTCAGACATTGCTGGTGGGAATGCAAAATGGTACAGCTGCTGTAGAAAACAGTTCAGTAGTTTCTTAAAAAAGTTAAAGATAAATTTAAAAAAATATTTAAAAAAAAGGGGGTGCCTGGGTGGTTCAGTTGGTTAAGCGACTGCCTTCGGCTCAGGTCATGGTCCTGGAGACCGGGGATCAAGTCCCACATCGGGCTCCCTGCTCAGTGGGAAGCCTGCTTCTCCCTCTCTCACTCCCCGTGCTTGTGTTCCCTCTCTAGCTGTGTTTCTCTCTGTCAAATAAATAAATAGAATCTTAAAAAAAAAGTTAAAGAATTACCATATGACCCAGAAGTTCCCCCTTCTAGGCATATATCCCAGAGAACTGAAAACAGGTGTTCAAACAAGCACTTGTATGTTCATAGAAGCATTAAGATGGTTGTAATTTAAAAATATATATATTTATAATATATAATATATATGTTTATAATATATATAATATATATAATATATTATATATATATATATATATTTATAATACTAGTGCCTGGGTGACTCAGTGGGTTAAAGCCTCTGCCTTTTGCTCAGGTCATGACCTCAGGGTCCTGGGATTGAGGCCCGCATCGTGCTCTTTGCTTGGCAGGGAGCCTGCTTCCTCCTCTCTCTCTCTGCCTGCCTCTCTGCCTACCTGTAATCTCTCTCTGTCAAATAAATAAATAAAATCTTAAATATATATAAATATTTATATATATATATATTTATACTATATATATAGGGAACCTCAGTCCTTAGGACCTCTGGCTTCTCTACATTGTTGTCAACACTTGTCTTTTATTACATATATACATACATTTTTAAAAAGTAACCTTTTCCCCATGTGGGGCTCAAACTCATGAACCTGAGATCAAGAGTCGGATGGGGACATTAGTAATTCTTACTGTAGAATATATATATTTTTTTTTACCTTGAAAGATTTTGCAGAAGATTAAGTGAAACAATTGTCAAGAGGTTTTTTTTTTTTTTTTTAAGATTTTATTTATTTGACAGAGAGAGAGATCACAAGTAGGCAGAGAGGCAGGCAGAGAGAGGGGAGGGAGCAGGCTCCCTGCTGAGCACAGAACCCGATGCGGGCCTCGATCCCAGGACCCTGAGATCATGACCTGAGCCGAAGGCAGAGGCTTTAATCCACTGAGCCTCCCAGCTGCCCTCAAGAGGTTTATCATGTAGGAATCACTCAGTAAATGCACCCCCAGATTTTTCCTGGCTGCACAGTATTTTTTTTAAGATTTTATTTATTTATTTGACACACAGAGAGAGAGATAGATCACAGGTAGGCAGAGAGGCGGGGGGTGGGGGAAGCCGACTCCCTGCTGGGCAGAGAGCCCGATGTGGGGCTTAATCACAGGACCTGAGATCATGACCTGAGCTGAAGGCAGAGGCTTAACCCTCTGAGCCACCCAGGCGCCCCATGGCTGCACAGTATTTTGTTGCATGGATGCACATAACATGTGGCATACTTCTAATAGTAGATATATGGGTGGACTTCAGTTGTTTCATTTCCTACAAGGGTGCAAAGGACATCCATGTGCATGGTAGTGGCTGCATAGTGTTTAAGAATATATCAGCCCTACTGGATTTGAATCCAGTGTACGTAACCTTTTTTTGGTTTTTGCCTCCTACCCCGTTGGAATGGTTGAGATTAGAAGATGGGTGGGATGACCTCAGGTGTCATTTGAAGACATCTCTTAAATTTTTCCTCGGAAGGTCACAGATGGGTGCAGGGGAAGATGCAAGAGTCTTGAGGCTGCTTCTGCAGATGTGAAAGCTAGTGTACCCTATCTCAGGATCTCCCCGCCCTAGGGTGTGAAGCCAAAATGAACTCATTGCATTTGATAGACTGTCCAGGGAGATGAGATAAGTGGGTGTCAGGCAGGGGGAAGGAGGTGTCAACCGCAGAGCAGAGTGAGGTGAGAGCATGGAGCTCCCCACCCTTAACCCTGTCCAGAGTCACATCCACACAGCTGCTTAACCCTCTGAACCAACGACAGTCCCAGATCCCCTCCTGACCTGGATTCCTTACCTGGTGTCCTTCAAAATTATCCCTGCAACAGACCTCCAGGACCCATGCACTGAACAAGCTGGGAGCTCAGCTGGCTGGCCTCAAGGTTGGAGGTGGCCATGGTTGTGGATTGGAGAAGCTTTTGAGATTTTCAAAGAGTAAGTAGTGCATTTGCCTGTGGTTCCATTGTTTCTCCCTCTTAGTGCATGAGCCAGCTCAACACCCCAGCTCTACTTTGCTTCTCAAAGTAGAGTGTGCCTATTCTACTAATAATAAGTCCCAAGAATTGCATCCCACTTTCTATTTCAGCAGCATCCAGCAAACCTTCTGATAACTGAGCTGTGAATTTCCAGGGTCTAATCATATTTCCATGGGCAATATGCCCATTGACTAGTCCAACGCCTAAGACATAGTTCTCTTAGTCTTGAAGGGAATCTGGACTCTATTGTACCACACTTGTGGCTCTTTTTACCTCCTCAAGGTGCCCCTCTAACAATTCTTTCTTGAGCTCTCCTTCCTCTCCGGGACATGGCAGTCCCAACTTGGGTCATGTGATCTTGAGTCAGTCACTTTCTCTGAGTTTCAGTTTTCTTACTTGTAAAACAGGAATAAAAGCATTTCTCCGGAGGGTCATTGTGCTGACTGAGTTAAGCAAAACATGTCAAAATGCTTTGCAGTGTTCCTAGCACAAGGCGAGTGCCCAAATAATTACTATGGTGTGTGGACTTGCATGGGGACAGAACAACATTGAGTGAGTACAGTGGTCTCCAACTAGGGGCTAAAGGATAAAATAGAATGTAGTCAACCTTTCCAGGTGTGATGCTCAAATTCTGGTCTTCCGAAGTGAGCCAGGAACATTCATCACTTTAACACTGTTAGGGAGCTGACTTGCAGATACTTGCCTAAGTAGGCAAAGATTGATGTACAATATCAACCCTAACCCAACATTAACCCACATTTGTCGAGTGTTTGCTTTGGGCCAGGCACTGTTCTAAGAGCTTTACATGAATTAACTTAAGGGATTCTCAAAAGAATGCTCTAGAGCAAATACTATTATTATTCTCATTTGTCAGACGAGGAAAGAGGCACAGAGAGGTTAAGTGATTTGCCATAAGGTCACAGAGCTGGAATTAAGTCCAGCAGAAATAATATTCTGAATCACTCTTCATATTACTTCCATATGGAGGTCTTTTCCAGTCTTGTGTGCAACAGGGCAAAGATGGGAGTCCACAATATAGGAATGCCACACAATTTGTCCATCCTTGCAGAGGAACACTATATAGTCAGGAAAAGCAGAAGGCAGATGCATATGTTCTGCATGAGATGATGGCCACAATAGACTATTGGATAGAGAGAAGGCACAGCAGTATATGTATCATGTAACCCATGTTATATAAAGATAAAATTAAAAAGTTCTCTTACCTGTTTGTAGGTTCATACGTAAATGTCTGGAAAGAGAAATACCAGACAATTCACATTGGCCGCAGGGAAATTGCAAAGGAGAGGAGCTTCCATTTTTATCTTTTTATTCTCTGCTGCTTGAAATGTTTACCATCAGTATGTTTTATTTGTCATTCACAGAAAGAGGAAGAAATGCATAAGCTGGGAGCCTGACGACCCCTGTCCAGCTCTCTAGCTCTTGTCAGGGTCCTCTCTGGCATCTCCCACTGACCCTAGAAGGCCCCTGATGCTATTTCCCCTCCACAAGCACTTCTCCAACTCCCTCTGCTCCCTGAGGACTTGGCTTGGCCAGGGTCTCTCATCTAGGTCCAGGCTTCTGTGCAGGCTTCCTGGCTGAGAGGCTGCGGTCCTCTGCCTGTGTCACCCACCCCAGGGATGAAAGACATGGTGACATGACAGTTGGCTGAATGACATCATAGTGGACCCAGAGGCTTCCAGGACAGAAGACCTAGCAGGGCCCAGGAGATGGGAGCAAGGAAGGGGTTGGCAGGTAGAGGCTGTTTGGGGCGGGCACTTGAGGGACTGTATCCTCAGCCCGACTCCCAGGACATTCCCTGGCAGGCCTTTCAGGGATTAGAGATCCAGAAATCTCCAAGGCCACTTCCCTTTTTGTTTCTAATCAAGAGGCTGTCCAGACTTTTTTGAGAATTGGGAGCAGAATGTGATTCCAGGAGAGGTGGGGTTGGCCGGCGGAAGAGGGAAGCCAACCGTGTGTGTGACTCCCCTCAGGAGGTGAGATTGGGGCCTTCTGTGGGTGCCCCCCGTGACTCCAGCAAGGCGGCAGGGGAGGCAGGTGTGTGGCCTCTGGGGAGGCTGGGAAGGCCCTGGCTTCTGGCGGATGGAGTTCGGGTGCCTCAAGATTGCAAGGGGGGCTGTGGAAGGAGCTCCTCTGTTAATCTGCAAAAGGCAGAAAGCTGTTGGCACAGGTAACTCACCACTAGGATCTTTGACTCTTCCAGCCCTAATCCCATTGTTTTGTCTTCTATTCTGGGCATATATGATGCAGGATTCTTGGTTTAAGCTATAGGAACCCCTTCAGGAGGATTTAGGAAAAGTAATTCATTTAAAAGTTGTTGGGGAAACTCACAGAATGTCTGAAAAGACTGTAGAGGCAGGCTTGGAGAACAGGCTGGATCAGAGGAGGCTGGGAGCCCCAGGACCACACACCTCCGGACCAGCCCCGAGAGGATTCTGTCTCCCTCTCTAAATCCCTTTCTCTCCTCTGCTGCTCCAGAAGCCCATATGGCATCTTGTGCATAGTGGAGTCTCCACAAACCTTCATCTTCAGGGCCACTGACTTCTGATCCCATCTGGATAGGGGTGTGCAACCGACCCAGTCTGTGTCATGTGTCTGCATCATATCCTGGGACAGGGAGGCCAGAATTAAGTGTGTGGCCATTGTGGCTTTTTTTTTTTAAGTTTTTATTTATTATTTTGGCTTTTATTTTTTTTTAAGATTTTATTTATTTATTTGACAGAGAGAAGCACATCTAGAGAGGGAACACAAGCACGGGGAGTGGGAAAGGGAGAAGCAGGCCTCCTGTTGAGCAGCGAGCCCAACAAGGGGCTCGATTCCGGGACTCGAGGATTACGACCCGAGCCGAAGGCAGATGCCCAATGACCAAGCCACCCAGGCGCCCTATTATTTTGGAAAGAGGAAGGAGGCCTGCTTGTGTTCTCTCTCTTTCTCTCTCTCTCTGTCAAATAAATAAAGAAAATCTTAAAAACAAAAAAACTACTACTACTACTACCTATTCTCAGAAATGGGAGAAAAAGTTCGTCTGACTTAGGAAACTCTGCATTCTAAACACTTTTAAACATTTCAGTCAGAGTGTTGTACACATTTCAACACCTTTCGGAGGTGACTTTTGCCTCCCTCCAGACTCATGTGGGGGAAAATCTCCCCAAGCTGGGCGTCCAGAAAACCCAACAGATGTCTACACGGGAAACAAAAATGAATAGACAGTGGTCGCTGTCCATGATATATCCCCAGACATGCAGGAGTCAGTTATGTGGGAAGATAATTATGATAGGAAGTGATGGAGGCCACAGTGGAGGTGGTCAGCAGCCCGGGGCAGGGAGGGCATATATGGGAAACACTGATAACATGCCCCTGGCCCATGGCAGTCAGTCCAAGATGCCCCCCGTGCTCCAGGCCACCTAGATGGAATGGCTGGGTGGAGTATGATGATGGGTTGGGACTGTGTCACGCTGGGTCAGACACTGTGTGACAGACACACCCCACTGGCAGAATTTGAGTCTCCAGGAATGATGCATCTTTTCTTGCTCACAGAAATAATGAAATTGCTTGGTTTAAAAAGCTGCTTCCTGGGTAATGGAGCTTCCCTTTGCTATCTCATCATGCCCTACAAGCATCATGTGATGTCCTTGTATTACTTCTGGTTCCTGTTGGGACCTCAATGCTGTATCTGGATTAGAGAAAGTGTTTCTTGGGACAGGCAGACCAGAGTTGGGACAAGAAAGAGGAAGGTGTATTTGCTGCCTCGTGGACTTCTGCTCTGTGAGACCACATTCCTACTCTCTACCCCATGTCCTTCTGGGTCGCCAGCTCTGTGCCTGTGCCTGTTCTTGTCCCTGCACCACTGTCACCGTCTTCACCGTCATCACTGCCTGCTTCTATCTCGGCTGGGCCTCCATCTCCAGAGGGACCCCAGCTCTAGCCCTTCAGCCCCACTCTGTCCCCTTGGACTCAGCCATCTGGGTTCTCTGAGAACGAGACAGAGCAAACACCATGCCACCCCACCTCCACAGGCTGACCTCCCAGTAGCCCCAGCTCAGGGTGGCCCCAAATCAGGACATTGTCCTGTGGAGTGGCCGCAGGTGGGTAAGGGCTGGTGGGCGGCTCCCTCTCACTGGGTCCTGCAGGGCCCCCTGTCTGCCCGCCTACCCCCTTCTTCCTTTTTGTGGTGACTTCAAGTGTAACACCTTCCTGTCATCTCTCATACTCCCTGGGCCCCAGCCACAGCGGCTGCCCGCCTGTCCACCTCCTTGCATCCCCCAGAGGGAACCGGGGTAGAGCCAGGTGATGAGACCCGTGCAGGCAGTTGACGAGCCTCTGCTGGGCAGGGTTGGGAGGAGTTGGGTAGGAGAAAGAGGAGACTGGGTTTTGGAAGGCTGAGATACTTGAGGGAATGTGTCAGGGTCCCGGGGATGCTTGCAGAGGAGAGACGCGTGGCTCCTGAGGAGAATGGGAAGGAAGGAACCTTGGGGCACTGGTTGAGCTGAGGTGGTCCCTGTGCTGTGTGGCCTTCAGGGAAAGAAGGTGGAGAAGTGGGGTGCTGGCTGAGCCGACAGCAGAAGAATCAAGGTATCTTCCTGTCAGGCCAGTCAGGGGACCCAGAGGGTTCTTGGTCTATTCTCTCGGATTGTTCCTGCTGAGGGAGCTGAGTCTGGGTAGTCTGGGTGGCAGGACCCTAGAGCTTCTCAGCTGCCCAGAAAAGCTGTGCGGATAATTGCGGGTGCAGGGGCACCCCTTATTGGGGAGGCTGTGATTGGCACAGTCATGGAGGCAGAAATCCTTCCCAACATGGAAGGGAGCAGCTCCTCAATTCCTGGTATTCTCTAGAAAATCCAGAATGTTACTTAAGGTCTCTGAGTTCGCTTAGAAGTAACCTCCATGAGGATCTTCCTCTCTCTCCTCTTCTCTAGGGATGAGGATAAGGCCAGCTCTGCTCCTCACCCCTGAGTGTCTCCAGTCCTCTCCCGGCACCTAGCAAGGGCGCATAGCTGGCCTCTAAACGTCAGCTGAGTCCTTACGCACCAGCCTGTCCAAATCTCATGTTTTGCCGATGGGAAATGGAGGCCAGGAGGGACAGTGACTGGCTCAAGGTTGCATGACGGTTCAGTGGACGGCTCATCTCAGCAGCCAGGCTCCTCTTTTGGAGGTTCTTTACTGCTCACCAGGAACTGACTTGTCTTCCCAGGTAGTAAGGGCATGAAGGGGGAATCTGCTCCAGACTTGAATTGTTGCCACAAGGCTAAGCCTCTGGGGAGAACAGGGGGCTCCCTGTCCTCCAGCATGGACTTCCAGTTCTGCCAAGGTGACCAGGTAAGGTGGGCTCCCAGCCCCTCCTTAGAGGTCAGCCTGATTATGGAAGGGAGAGGATGTCAGGATGAAGTGGAGAAAAATCTGTCCCCTGGTCCTGGGCATCCCTACTCCACCCAGCACATCATGGGAAGGTGCCCTTGAGGAGCCAGAGGCCCTCTCCCGGGCCCCAGGGGCCAGACTCCCCCTGTAGGGCATCAGAACGGATGGGGACCGCAGGACCCTTGGCTGTATGGCCACGGCCTGGGCCTTGGCAGAAGGGGAACCCAGGGACTTTCAGTCTTTGATGAGGATTCTCTCCAAGTTCATCTTTGGTTCCATCAAAGCAGAATTGATGGTCTGAGACCCAGTGGGGCCAGGGTGGTCAGGAAGGGAGGGTGGAAGAGAGAACAGGGCTAGATGAGGAAGAGGGCAATCCTGGGATGGGCATGAAAGCCCCTGAGGAAAGAAATTTTCAGCTGAGGGATGCGGAAGCCATTTGAATGGCAGACGTGGTAGAAGGCAGCTCTTAGCTTCTCTTCTTTTGGAAATCAAACTAGAGCTGGGACTACTCTGGGGACACAGGTGCCCCAGCACCGCACCCCCAAGGCCCTTGCCTCCTGCCCTCCAGGTCCTCTCACCTTGCAGGCCACTCTCTGACACAGTGGACACCCGTGGCTCATCCTGGGCCAGCTGGCTGCGCCCCTTGCCCCCAGCACCAGCCCCCCAGGGCCTGGACCTATACCTGGGCACCCTGCGGCCAACACCACTGAGCACAGCCCTGCAGAGTCTGAGAAGTGACATCTTGAGCACAAGTAAGCGCAGGGCAGAGGGCTACACCTGGCTGGAGGCGGAGGCGGGAGGGGACCCTTAGGTTCCAGGACAGGAAAGGGAGGGGGCAGAATGTCACCAGTGAGGACAGAGCCTCAGGCACGCTTTACTTCCACATTTTGGCCTGGAGTCCTGGCCTTGGTTGAGGGGTGGTTTCAGGGCGACACCTAAGCCACAGAAGGTGGACAGGGGCTTTCTCAGGGAGGGTGATCTGGAGGAGGTGTAGCCAAAGTCCCAGCCATTGAAGATGTGCTTTGCGGGCCTAGAATGTGTGGGCTAGAGGGGTCCTTATTACAGGCTAGGAGCGAGGACTGGGAGCCAGCGAGGACTGGGAGCCAGCGAGCCGAGGGCGGGGTCCTGGTCCTGCCCTTTGGGGCTCTGTGACTTGGGCCACATTGCTGAGGCCAGCTGCTTCTTCCGGGAGAGTAGGAGTCCTCCTAGATTTGTTGCACTATAATGCACACATTGTAATACACACTCGTGACCTCCAGAGGGTGGGGACCACGCAGCCATGTCCCTCATTTCCCCAGCACGGAGCGCAGAGTGAAGCAGTTCAGCGAGGCTGGCTGACTGAATAAATGAGCATCCAAGTAGTCTAGTTTGCGGCATTTTTCTTTTTAGTATTTCACATGACGTCCCTCCTAGCTCATCTCCCCTCTCCCTGGCTGTTGCATCTCTGTCTCCCTTGCTAGCTCTTCTCTACTTACCGTCTAAATATTCCATGCTCCGGAACTCAGTCCAGAACCTTCCTCCCTCCCCTCCCCCGCTCTGATCTCCTCTCTCCTCTTTCTTCCTCTGCTCTCCTCTCTTGTCTGCTTCTCGGAGAGTAGCAGTCTCATAGAACTTCCTGCAATGAGGGACACTCATCTCTGCTTGTGCCCTTTGCTACCATACCTCCTGAGCCTCTTAAATGTGGCTAATGTGAGTGGGGAGTGGAATTTTTTATTATACTTATTTTAATTATTGAAATGGGATCACGTGTATCAAGCGACTACCCATTTTGGACACAGCAGATCCAGTGCACCCTTAGGTGGGCTCATCAGGCAGGGCCCCTGACCCCAAAGGTATGTCTTCAGTTTGAACCTCTCCTTTCAACTCCAAACCAACCAACCAACCAAACTCCAAACCAATTCATCCAACTGCCTACTTGACTCTTCCACCTGAATGTCTAATAAGCTTCTCGAATCTTTTTCTCTCCCTAAAATGGCTGACTGCTTGCATAAACACTAGCTGGTTTGTGGACGAGTGCAGACCAGGAGGCCCCGAGAAGGGAAATATCTCCCGGACTCCTCCGGCAGGCTTGCAGGCCAGAGCGCTCCCCGACCCGGAGCTGGCCAGGGGGCTGGAGAGATGGGGAGCAGAACGTTCCCTCAGCCTGCTGGGCCCTGACCATTTTTCTTTTCCTGCTCAGAGCACCAGCCACCAGGGCTGCAGACCGGCTCCGCTGATGATGAGAAACTCACAGCCAAGTACCCCGCGAGCAGGGACGAGGGGGGAGGTCAGCAGGAGAAAGCTGGCGAGGGGGCCCTCTGCCCTTCCTTCTCTCCTCACAACGGCTCTTGCCCAAGTCCCTGGCAGAACAGGAAGAGCCCCAGCCCCTTGGCAGTCTGCTCGTGCCTGCTGCCCACGCCCGTCTCCAAAGAACTCCCATTCTGCCTCTGCCCTTTCTATCCCACGCATGTACTTCTGCCTCCACCTCACCTGTTCACCTATGGGGCCCTACCTTCTGTCCAATGTCCCTCCCTCTTCGTGCTGCCCCAAGGCCCCTCCTACCCCACCGTGGCCACGCCCAGCTTGCTGATGAGTGTCAATGAGCCTGGGCACCTCACTGCCCAGAGGGAGACCCTGAATCCTTACCCAGGGGCCTCCCAAGCTTCTGGTCAAAGCCAACCTTCCCAGGCCTGGGATCGAGATCCTGGATCTGCTGGGACCCACTCCCTCAGGCCAAAGAGCATGGGCGGGGCAGCTCCAGCAAGGCGGGCGCCTGTGGGTTCCCGGCCAGGCACCACAGCTCTGCCTTACCCACTGAGGAAAGAGAACGGCAAAATCCTGTATGAGTGCAACGTGTGCAGCAAGAACTTCGGGCAGCTCTCCAACCTCAAGGTATCTGCCTCCCGGGCTCCATCACTCCCCTCAGCATCCTTCCATGAGCCTCTCCTGGCCTGAAAGCAGGAGCAACTCTTGGGCAGCCCCTAGGCTATGAGCTGGGATGGTTCACGGGACCCCTCACTGTCATGTTTGCAGAGAGGGGGTGCAGGACAAGATGGTCACCTGAAGGAAAGGTTTGCCCGAGGTCACTTGGATTTCATGGTGAAGTTAGGCCTTGATATTAGCCTCTCAAGGTCTAGTGCAAAGCCCTTTCCTGAACAACCATCTTTTTGGATCCCCAGTTAAACCTCCTCTTGCTTATCTGTCTGAAGGTGCAGTGAGGGAGCGGGGAGATTTTAGTGAGTCTAGATCACGGACCTGACAACCAGCCTTTTGCATGCGGGACCCTACAGAGCGTATTGCTGTGGGCGTCGTCATCCACACCGCCCAGCGGGGGCACCCGGGCCCGTGTCTGCGGGTCAGCAGAGACAGGGATCTCTGCACGCGTGGCAACACTGAAGTTGAGGAAAAGTTATCGTTGTTGAGGAACGGCCCTTTGCGGTCTTTCAGGGTGTGAGTTCTTAAGCTTTAATGAAATTCAAACTTGGAGAGCTAGGAAACATGAAGATTCCTAGGTTCCAGCCCCAGAGACTGTGGGTTCATCTGGTCTGGGGCAGGGCCTGAGAATTACATTTTTCACATGCTCCAGGTGATGCTGACGCTGCTGGTCTGTGGACCACACTTTCTTTTAAGGTTATGTATTTTAGGGGGCGCCTGGGTGGCTCAGTTGGTAAGCATCTGTCTTTGGCTCAGGCTATAATCCTGGGGTCCTGGGATCAAACCTGGCATGGGGATCAATCCAAAGCAGGGAGCCTGCTTCTCCATCTCCTTCTGCCTCTTCCCTCTGTTTGTGCTTGTTCTCCCTTAAATAAATAAATAAATAAATAAATAAATAAATAAATAAATGTTTTTGTAAAAAAAGATTATTTGAGAGAGAGAAGAGAGAGAGAGAGCAGGGGGAAGGGGCAGAAGGAGAGGGAGGGAGAGTCCAGGCAGACTCCATGCTTAGCATGGAGTCCAGTGCAGGGTTTGATCTCACGACGACTTAGATCACGACCTGAGCTGAAGCCAAGAGCTGGTTGCTTAACCGACTGAGCCACCCAGGCGCTCCTTGGACCACACTTTGAGCAGCACTGCTCAGGAGATACATACATGGGCTATCCCTTACCTAGTCTTCTGATCACTGTCCCCTCCCCTCCCACAGGGCACCAGAAAGAGTGAGGGTATCTTGGAAAATGGAAGAGAGGCCCTGAGGGCAGTGATAGGGTAGCAAGGTCATTGAGAAACCTTGGTACTAAATAGCGGCCCCGTGGGAAAGTGGGGGGAGATTGAGACGGGATTCCAGGCCTTGCTGGAGGCTTCTGGGCAGTTGGCAGCCTTTCTCCCACACCTGGCTCAGGTCCACCTGCGTGTGCACAGTGGGGAGCGCCCATTCCAGTGTGCCCTGTGCCGGAAGAGCTTCACTCAGCTTGTCCACCTGCAGAAACACCACTTGGTGCATACGGGGGAGCGGCCCCATGAATGCCTGGTGAGACCCTACTTCCCCTCCCCTGTTCTCCTGCAAGCTGTTGGTAGGTTCGGACCCGGGACAGATGGCACATGTAGCCTCCACTCCCCAGTGCTCCTGAGAAAGCAGAGACAGGACTGGAGGCAAGGGTGGAGGCGGGGAGGGAGGCGGAGGGAGGTGAAAATGACCCCTGCCAACCTAGAAGTTCCCTCCTTAGTCCTGGAGTGAAGAATAGAGATGTATGTCTACAGGAGGAGAGTAATAAAGCTGGGGGATCCCAGGGAGTGGACACCTATAGCCTACTTCCCAGGGTTGCTGGAGAAGTAGAAGTCCTCGTGTGTGCGAAGTATGCCAACACTACTGACGACAGCAGCTCTGTGTTAGCTCCTTCTCCCTTTGAGTCCATTACATCCCTTGGGAGGTCAGAACAGCCAGAATTCTTTCCCCAGACATGGGCCACTTGGGTTCAGATCCCAGCTCTCCCTCCAACTTGTGTGCCCTTTGGCAAGTGGCTCCCCTCCTCTGAGCCTCTGCTTTCTCACTGTAATAGAGGAGTTATTCTAGGACTTAGTCATGCTTTTCCAGGGTCCCGGGGAAGACTCTGTGAGACCAGTTCCTGGCATGTGGCAGCTCCCAGTAAATGTTAATGACACCCACGAAAGCAGTAGGCCCATACTTAAGGGTCCTGTGTGATGATCTCATTGAGTCCATCATACCTATGAGGTTAGATATCATAGTCACCTGTTACCAATAAGGAGAGCAAGGCTCAGACAGGAGACCTATGCAAGGTCACACAGGGAGTAAGAATCACGATACTAACCCAGGTCTGCCAGACTCCAGTATTTCAGACACAGTGGGTCCCAGGAGAAACCAAGAGTCAGGGTGGGTGTTACACGGAGGTGGTGGCAGTGGTGTGGGGGAGGGGTGTCCAGAGTGGAGGGGGGGGCAGAGATCCGCAGTCAGCCTCATGGGCAGAGCTGACACTGTGCCCATTCCCACCAGATGTGCCATAAACGCTTCAGCAACTCCAGCAACCTCAAGACCCACCTGCGCCTGCACTTGGAGGCCCGGCCCTTCCGGGGCAGGCTCTGCCCCTGGCGCTTCACCCAGCACGCTCACCTGAAGCTGCACCACTGCCTGCACGTGCCACAGCCTTGCCGCCTAGCTCACGCCCGCCTGCCCCTGGCATCTCTTGCCTGCCTTGCCCAATGGCACCGGGAAGCCCTAGATCTTGTGGCGCTGCCATCAGAGAGGCAGGCAGGCTGGGATTTGGAAAAAGTCAAGGCGTCCTTGGCATCTGGGGGCAAGTGAGGGCAGCCAGCTTGAGGCCTGGTGCCAGGACTGCCCTGAGGAGGGGGCAGGAGCACAGCAATTAAAGGATTTTTCTCTGGGGCAAGTTGAGGTCTCCTGGACTTCTGCAGCGGTGGGGGAAGCCACTGTGTATCTGTCAGACTTCACACCTCACCTGGAAGCAGGTCAGGGAGTGCAGCCCGGGAGGGCTTGCGATACCTGCTCCCGAGGTGGGTGCTTGCAGCCATCTACATCCGGCCGGATTCGGGTCCTGCTCCCTCTCTGGGACCTGACCCTCACATCTCAGCTTGCCAGTGGACGGCCCAGTCTTCCAGAACTCAGCATGGGGCAGACAGGCATGGGCACATTGCTCTTTTTCCTGGACAAGTATTCCAGCACCTACCCAGATGTCCGTCTGCTGATTCCCACCATCTTCCTGTCTCACAGTTCCTAGGAAGCCTGAGTGCCTCCTTGGCTGGTTCTCCCTGCCCTGGTCAGGTGGGGTGTGCTTCTCCCTCTGTACCTGCCAGGATGTAAGCCCCCACCGCCCTGTGGGGGTGGAGGGGCAGAAACACAAGAAGGTCAATGTCCATTCATGACCCTCTCAGCAAGGGGCTCCGTTGGCGCCCTGTGGATTTGAGAGCAACCTCCCTGCTTGCGCCTAGTCTTAGGCTCTCCAGGATTGCTCCAGAGAAAGTTCATGAGCCCACCGCGTCCGGGCAACCGCAAGGTCGGCTTCGGCCTCCCCTACTCAGTAATCGAGGTCCCGGTTTAAAGCCCACCCGGTCACCCCTTTGGCCCTGCCCCAGAGGTCAACCACTTGGGCTAGGCCCTCCTGCTCGACAGGACCTTGCCCGCTCCTGTCTTGACCGAGCCCCTGCGTTCTAGTCCCCACTTCTGGGGGGTGGGGATGGAGATTCCCTCGTTCAGCGCCGCCTCCTGGATCCCGCTCGCAGGATCCGCCCACCTCGTGCAAGGCCAGCGTGGGGGTCGCCCGCACCCGGTGGGCGCTTGGAGCCTCCCGAGGCCTAAAGAAGTAGCGCAGACCATCCCGAGAGCACGGCAGGAGCGGGGAGGAGAAATGGGGCTCAGGGGGAGCGACCCCTGCAGAACTCATCCCATGTCCTGGGGCAAGGGCACCCTCTGGGTCAGTCCCCCGCCCGAACGGACTGCGGGCGGGGCCGCTGTTTGTTCAAGGGGGCGGGCCGGAGAAGGCGTGTCTCTGCTGAGGAGCGGATCCGGGTGGCCCCCGTGGCCCCGGAGCGCTGTCTTCCCCAGGAGCCCGGGGCCTTGGACTTGGCCTTGCCATGGCCGAGCCGCACGCGGGTCTGGGGGCTCGCCTGGCCCGCGGCTTGGCCAGGCTAGGGCTCCGGAGAGAGCGGCGGGGGAAGCGGACCCCGGAGGAGGCCAGAGCTCGGGATAGGTAAGGGGGATGGAGGAGGGCTGCAAGGGCGCCCCTGGGCCCTAGGTGTGTGTGTGGGGGGGGGGGGGGTTCAAATAAGCATGTAGGAGTGTGCGCCCCTAGGG